>CM051374.1:15716224-15916224 GCA_028015245.1 Cardamine occulta
ATTCCCATATGTAAGTAACATTTAGATGTAGAACAAATTGATTTCACTATTACCTTGTAGAGGGTATCGAAAAGCCTAATGTTTTCAATTCATCTATCAAACAATTCATCTATCAAATAATGATTTCATATAGTTGTTAGAAATTAAATTATTAGACAGATGGATTTTAAGACCAGAAAAATGATAGGTATTTTTTAACAAAAACAAATGATAGGTATTGACCAAAAAAGAATATATTTTCTAGTTAAAAGTTAGATTATTGAGTGGAATAAAAGACATAAAATACTTTTGTAAAATGCTGCCAAAAAAATAAGGATTAATTAAGGAGGGCTGCTTAAGTTAATCACAACAAGACGTAAGGGCATGTCAGTAATTAAAATATCCATATACATTTGGTCAAGCTCTCTTAATCTCTTTTGTTCACTCTCTCTATACATATATATAACTTCATCTTCCCAACAAAAACAACACACAACAACAAAGAACAAATTATAAAACTTATAAATCTTTTCTTTTTGTTTAAGAAAAACTTAGAAATCTGTTTGCAAAGAAGAAGATATGGGAAACAGTTTAAGGTGTTGTTTGGCTTGTGTACTTCCATGTGGAGCTTTAGACTTGATCCGAATCGTACATCTCAACGGCCACGTCGACGAGATCACTCATCCGATGACCGCCGGCGAGATCCTTCAAGCGAATCCTAACCATGTCTTAAGCAAACCATGTTCTCAAGGAGTTGTACGTAAGATCTTGATCTTGTCTCCTGAATCTGAGCTTAAACGTGGAAGCATATATTTTCTTATCCCGGATACTTCCTTGCCGGAGAAGAAGAAAACGAAGAAGAGAAAGGATCTTGGTAGCCGGAAAAAGAATCTTGAAAACAGCAACGAGGTTAATAGTGATCGTATGAATACTAATAAGGATCTTGATCGTCATTGTTCAACGTTGTGTGAGAATTATTTGGAAGATGTTATGTTGTCGTCGTCGTCGGAGATGAAGAATAGTTCGGCCGGTAAAGAAAATCGTCACCGTCGGAGACATAGTAGGTCGGCGTCTGTGTCCACGTGGCGGCCTCACCTTGATAGCATCTATGAGGATCTAAACTAGTAGTTTTGTTTCACTCTTAATTCGTTAATTATGTCTCTATTTTCTTAAATTATTTTTATTTATTTATTTGGATCCGGAAATCGGATTTTTATTTAACATCCCCGGAAAGAAAAAGTTTAATTTTTTTTTTCATTTTATTTGGTATGAAGTTCAAACAAAAAAATATGTATTAATGTACTAATGTGGATAAGATCTATGTTAAATTTTCAGTTTGTGGCAATGAGGACAAGATCCTAAGTTACGATCATATTATAAAATTTAAAATATGTATGCATATGTAAATTGGATCTTAGGAGAGGAATCGATCGAGTTGTAGTACGTATTATTATGAATAAATTCCAAAATGCAAAAGAAAATTTTATTTAATTGAACAAAATAGTAATACGAAAATGGTAAAATCATGTGTGAGTAAAAATTAATAATTCAATATTTGTTAAAGAAACATTTGGATCGAGATCAAGTGAATAATAGTTAGATGTCAAGTAATAATGGGAGCAAATTTTATTGAATTTGATACATACTACTGAGTACTGAACCAATTAGTTCAATTATAAATTTCTTGACTTTCATTAAGTTGTGGTCAGTATAATAGAAGCAAAAAGAATGAATTAAACATTAGAAGAACTGATGTCAACTGTTATGCAATGTATGTAGACCAGCTGGTTTAATTTTAAAGTTTCGGTTGTTAAATATAATAATGATTTGGTAATAATGCGAACTCATCAAAATGGCTAATTAAGGGTTCAAAGAAAGAGTGTAGAGGTCAGGCAATCATGCAGGTTGTCACATGCAGATGTAGTCAGTCATATAGGTGGACCAATCGAAAAAGCCTTTGAAGCTGAAAAACAAACCATATGTTTCAAATAATATAAAAAAAATTCAATCATATGAAGTGCAAAGAAAGTTAATGCTATTTACTATATATGGCCAAATTAAATAAAGACCTCATGAAGCCGAAGGGACGATAAAAATGATCAATTTTTTTTTTCAGTGATCTGATAGATTGTGCCAATGTTATTGTCGTCTCACACCATCTAAATTCAAAATTGATAGAATGTATATTGTTAAAAAATTAAAATATTTTTTTTTCTAGATATAGTGTATTTTTCCTATGAAAAATTTCTCAAAGAACTTGACAAATTTAATTTCGAAAATGTATATGGTTTCAAAAAATTATGTTCTTGAGTTTCTTATGAAGTACTGATTTAAATTGATAAAACAAGCCAAAGATAATAAAATGTCTGATAGTGGTTTGTAATTGAGTTTTCATTTTTGGCTTTATATCAATATGTTATAGAGAAACAAACAAGAGACTCTAGAAATAATTTATAGAGAAACAAACAATTACGAACATACATTTAAATCGTAACAATTATTTGAAATTATGTATATTAATGTCTACCAACAATTTCTCTAGCTGAAAATTAGAGAATTTTTTCCTTAACCAGAGTTTTTAGAGTCAATAATCAGAGAATTATATGATTAATCTCTTAAAAGAATATGCATTTTCTCTTGCCAACATTATTTGGAAGAACTTAAAAGGTACAAGATGGAGACATCTACAAGTTAAGAATTGGAAAACAATTTATAAAACAATAACTAAAAATAAAATAAAATGAAAGCTGGCGAGGGCATCTGATTCGGCTAACTTCACATGGATTCCCATCCTTTCTGTCCCATCTTTCCTAAACTTCCTATCTTTTTGTTTCCCACACCTTTTTTTTTATTATTATTAGAAAACAAACAATACAATTTCGTATTGTTGACACTATTGGTCTTATTCTTGATGTCGAAGCACTCGATTCAAAAATATTTTGCTACATCTTGTTATTATGTATTAAAAAGATGAGGGATTATCTTGTCCATGATCGTCAGTCATATTTTTCACTATAATTTTTGCTTGTAATTTAATTTGTAGAGATATCAGTCAAGGAACAATCTTAATAATATCATTTTTATTGTATACTTTTTAAGTATCATTATGTTAATTGATAACTGATCCAAGTGTTTTTAATGAAAAGATGGAAGTGGACTGAATAACTCCTCCACTCTTTTCAAATTTATTCATAAATGATTTCAGTTCCCTATCATTCCTATAAACATGGAAGGAAGTTCTAATATAGGGGAAAATAAGATTGAGGGTAACCCATAACTAATCTTTACCACCATCAATCCAAAAGTCTTCTAAAACGAGACAGCGACCAAATCATACTATAAGAACCTCTTTTTTCACCATCACTTATGAAATTTAATGTGTGTGCTGTTTGTTAACTTCCACACTTCAGTCCACATATAGAATTTAATCATTGAGATCTGATAAGATAATGTAGGGTTTATTAAATTTTGTAAGATAAATAGTAAACTTTCAAAATCACATCATCTCTCAAAAATTATATAATAAATTCAAGCAGAACTGAAAAAAAAAACAATGATAAATTATCATTGATAATAACTCGAATTTTATTATCAAAACCATTCAATGGAAAGACTTGTTTTTAATCTTTGGTAAGATTGTTTGCATGAACTTGCAAATGCATTTTGGTGGAAAAATGACTATTTTCCCATTTATATTTATATTTCTCTCTTTGGCTCTAGCCTCTAGTCCCCTCCTCTCACTCTACAACTAGTAGCTTGAGGATACACATTTCAAGGTATCCTCTTCGCTATGGTCAAACTTGTTTTACAGTGGCTATAGCTAATATACATGTGTTAATTCGTGTTTTGTATACTTTTATATGCAAAGTACTTTTTTCTTGTATGATGCATATATTGCAGAAAATATACATTTTTATACTTCTTTGATTTTAGATGATCTATCTTTTGAAAAATTATTTATGCAAGTCTTTTACCAAAAAGTAAGTTTGTACTTAAAAATAAGAAAGAAGCAAACTACGACTATCACATGAGATGTCTTATGTTTCTATCCTGAGACTCAATATCAAGATCCCCAACTGCATCTACTTCTTACATATACACTAATATCTCTAATTATGAACTTCAGATATAAAAAAAGAATGTTACTAAATCAAGATTTAAGCCACTTGGTTACTCTAGATTTTGCTGAGATCAATGTTAGTGAAACCTTTTTCTGCAGAGAAACGCGTATCTCCAATCTTCTGTTTCTCGACCATAGGCAATTTATAACTATCGTCCATGGCCAGTAAGTCCCCTAGCTGCTGATGAACAACAAGCACCGAGAAATGAAAATCCGGTGACGTCAACATATCTCCAATCACACCTAACTCAGGGCACTCACTCCAGTCCGTGAGTCCATACAAAACGGAAGACTCTAGGTCATGGTCTCGACCTACTAAAACCATGTCATAAGTATCTCCAAGTGAGCTCATCACTTGCGTAGTCTCCACGCCATCTCTAACTATCTCCTCTACGTAATGAACTTTCCCTTTGTTCGCTGCAAGACTCTTGAAATCATTGATCAGATTGTACTCGGACATTTCGCTGTAATCCTTGTCTTGAAGAGAGTTCTTGTGACGGAAATGTATCATTGTCACGTTAAGCTCTGGTTTCTCAGCCATCCTCATGCATAACGCTAACGCCTCCGCGTCGTCCCGGCCTCCGATGAAGAGCACCGCTACGTTATGCCACGTGCTGGTCATCAAGACTGAGCGACGTTCTTCGGTCTCAACTCGGTCTATAAATATTGCGACCGAACAAGGTGCTGCTTCGAGTACGTTCAGGTTTATGTGTCGGATGGCTCCGTTGACATTTCCGACCGTTCCATCGATCGCGTACTGCTTGTGGAATGGAATCACGATTAACGTTGCCTTCTTGTCTAGCCCGAGCGTGCATACGTCGTTGTTTATACTCGAGAAAGGCGCGGCTGCGGTAAAGTGTTGCGCAATGAGAGTTCCCTGCATAAGATAAATATGTATTAATATGTTTTACAATAAAGTGGAAGTAGTCTTTTTAGGTTTCAATTGTTTGTTTGCATTTCTACTAGAATTGTTTCTTTGCGCTTACATTTATGTTCTTATGTTATAATGATTATGATTTTAATGAATAGAACGCAAACACAAATGTAAGTATAGTGAAATTTTTTTTTAAAAAGAAGTAATTATAGTTTATATTTTTTTGTCCAAACTTTAAGTACATATGTTAAGCAATTTTTTTTTAAATTGAGCAAAGGGAAAATACTTCATATTGTAAATTTTTTTATAAAAAAGCTAAAAGGGCAATTCTCTAAAATACAACTATATTATGTTTTTCTTCCATAGATATCACAAAATTTAAAAAATTTCATCTATACCACAAATGACCACAAATCCTAACTAAAAACCCTAAATCCCTACCCCATAAAATTGTATTTGAAACAATTGCAACCGTATAAAAACGTTTTGGCTGTTTTTACCTGAAACTTTTGCTCGAAACGTTGGAAGGCATTGACAATACGCGTGGATTGGGCCGTATTAGGGTCAAGTTTGTTCATCTGGTGGTGGGGTGTGCGGAGTGAATGAGCTCGCCCTTTAAGCTCGACGAGGTGCAGTGTGAAGAATGAGATGGGATCATAGCGTGTCGGGTAAGTAGCTTCTAGAAGGTTGACCATGGAAGGAACGTTTTCAACATTGTAGAGGCCAAGGAGAAAACGGAGCTGAAGATTTTGTTGTCTAGTGTTGAGGATTGTTCGTTTGCTTTGGCTTTTGTAACGTTTCGAAGGGTCGTAGAGGTACACGACGAGGAATCGCGAAATCCCGGTTACAATCAAAATCGTTATTATCACCAGATTAAAGCATTCTGTGTCAACAACCTGTAAACAAAGTTCAAGTTTCTTACCTTAAGTTAAAAAAAAATATTACGTGAATAGAAGAAAGCTTATTTGCTCAACCCAAGTCAAACTGCTAGTATCAAAATGAGTTATAACAAACATTATAGAAGGATCTACGTTTAACCTAATAATATTAACTCAACTCACACATCTAGTGTCAAAACCGGAAAACCCTAAATCCAATTACTAAATAATCGGCGAACAATTTACTTGTTATATTAAAGATGCCAAGTATGGGCTTTGTCTGCTTGTATTCATGACCGGGCCATGATTCACAAACACGCATAAATCCCTTTAAATCCTAAACCAAAATCCAAAACCTTACCAAAACGAACCTTGTGGTATTCAGTTTTCTTTCATTTTATAAACAAGAAAAATTCGAACCAAAACCGAACTGAAAAAAAATCATGCAACGTCTATTTATTTTTCACCTGAGCATCTTTCCACACGATAGTAGTGTAAACTTCAATGACACCTTGGCAACACATCAAAAACGCCAAACAAAGCGCGTCTCCGATCTGTGTTTTGCAGTAAGCAGACGCAGCCGCTGTTCCAAGAACCTTGCAACCGTAAGTGATCAAGAGAATGACCTCAATCAATATCACATGGTGCTCATGGCTGTCTGCGATATCAAAGAAATTAGTTTGGAACCCACTCATGGCGATGAAACAAGGGAGGAGCATATTCGAAGCAAACATCTCGAGTTTCGTAGTAAGTTCCGTGCCCAAAGGCGGACCATCAGGGAGTGAAACGCCTAACCAAAATGCTCCAAACGCAGCATGGACTCCCATAGCCTCTGCGCTAAGGCTAGCCACTGACAGAATCAAGAGGACTGGAAAGAACGGGACAACGTCTTTGTTGTTCATCGATTTTTTTTTTCTCTCGGTGAGCCAAATGATCAAAGGTCTAAATATGCAAGTAATCGTCAGAAGAAGGCTTACGATCATCAAAATCGCCCAAACGCTACTCATCGTCCGCTCACGTGTGTAGAGATTAAACGCTAGAGCCACGAACCAGCTACAAGCTTCGCAGACCATTGAGCAGTTGGTGGCTAACCGTCCTAGCTCAGAGTTGAGGACGTTTAGCTCGGCCAAAACGGTGGTTGTAACCGGGAAAGAGGTCATAGAGCTCAAGGAGATCACGGTTCTTGTGCAGTGAAGCACGTCACTAGGAAGTCCCATGGTTTGGTTAATAAACATAACCGTGAGGTGCCCAAAGGAGAACGGGAAGGCGTAAGAGGCTGTACCGATGAGGATGGCTTTAGAACCAGCTTTTTTTATGATACTCGCATCGATTTTGAGTCCAAGAAGGAAGAGATGGATAACAAAACCAGTATTTGAAAGCGTTTGTATTATGATCTTGCCTCCAGCGGGAAGGAACATGGCCGTGTATGTCATGCTATGTCCTAAAAAAGATGGTCCTAGGAGAACACCAGCCTAGAAATATATACACAAAGAATATGTTTTCAAAACATTTTTCGCAACAAGACGGTGAAGGAAATATTTGAAAGTTATATTACCAAGACTTGGGCAGAGATCATTCCTTGTTTTAAAGGTTGAAGTACACGGAAGATAAGCCTAGAGGTGATGATAATGACTGACATTTGAAGCAAGAGAAGAGGCAATGAGTATTTGAGAGGGTTACTGTTCATGAAAATGCCTCGTGAGGTCAACATGTTTTGTTTATTGCACACAATCTCCTCCAGCATGTATGGACCGTGCACTCTGCCCCATTGCGACGTGTTGGTCTCCTCTCTACCAAGGGTCGACAGGTCCATGGTCTTTTCTTTATCTTTAAAAAGAAGAATGAGAGCAGAGAGGGAAGAGGAAGAGTATCTTTGGGGTTAAACTATCAAAGTTTTGTATTCATTTCTGAGGAGAAAATGTAAAGAATGAGAGATGGTTCTATGTGCAATGTGAATGTTAATGAGATGGAGAAGAAACAGAGGACTCTGTTTTTTTTTTACTTGGGTTAAATAAAGGCTAAGTTCTTCTTATCAGTAGAAGGGAGATTGGTTCTAAGACTTTGGTGAGGTCAAAGAAAGAAGACACAGAGAGAGGGAGAGAGACAGGGAGAGGTATGTGAGAGATGGAAGAAGAATCTTGAGCCTCTATTTGTTGTTTCTATTTTTTGTTTCTTTCTATTTTTTTTTTGTTTGGTTGATCTTCTTTGAGGATAATCTCCACCATTCTAACTTTGTGGTTTTGGTTTCACTTCGAAGTTCTAATAATATATATCAGATTAAGAATATACAAATTATAACAAAATAAGGTATAACAAATTAAATTAACTTACAAATGTTGTTTAATAACCAACTTCATTAAAATATTTTCTGTATTGGTTTAATAACCAACTTCATTAAAATAAATTTGATCTTGATCTACCTCTTAATATCAAGATAAAAATTATCTTAATATAATCAATTCTTAATATCAAGATTTGCTTCCTGATAATTGTCATTTGACAATAAATCTCAATACAATCAACTTATTATGACGATGACAATTTTACAACTTTTAGTAGTTAATCTACTTATTGCATGATGAATTATATAGTTTTTAGTTACAAATGCTTTAAAAATCAAGTTGTGTATTAATTAATTACTAGATTTTATGTTATTATTCGGGATCTTAAATTCAAAAAATACTAATGTTAGAAAATCATAGTTAATGTACAAACTACAGAAATACAGATATAGCATATGCCAACTTAGAAAATATATCTATAAAATTTACTAAATTTAGAGAACTTTTTAAAAAAAGAATTAATACTATTAAGATAAACATAAAAGATAAGGAACCTTTATTTTTGACCAAGAACAATATATAAACGTATGTGATTGAGCTCTAAGTCTTCAAACTCCTCAAATCTCTAATTTTTCCTGAAATCAAGTTATATTCCTAAGGTAAACGTTTAGTAACATGGATCCGAATATGCTGATGGAAATAACGCTAAAAGATCGTGATGTTACTAAGCAAGGTTATTTGTATTTACCAAAAAAGAAGATGGATGGCATAATAAAGACCACTGGGATTACAATGCCTCGAAATGGTATTCAATTAGAAATTCAAGATGGTGACGAATCTTATTGGGTAAACCTTTCATTATCCAGTGGTTCTTATCATATTGGAAGTGGTTGGAAAAATCTAAGAGATGCAAGAGGTCTTAGAGCCGGTAATGTCATCAAATTATATTGGGAAAATACTAAATTCATTTTTACTATGTAGTCAGTCTTCTTATGTTTTTTTTTAAAACATATCTATTTAACTAATTTTGGTTTTCATAATAATATTTTGGATGTATTTTGGATGTTTTATAACTAATAAAATATAACATGTCAATCTGAATTGTGATCCGAAATTATGGATAGATGTATTGATATCACCAGATCTTATATGACCCAAAATGCTTTATACAAAACATGTTGTGATAAATCCTTAGACGTATAAAGGTTTTCTGTATATTCAACGTGTGGCTAATAGACCGATATATGTATATATTTTACAATGTGACCTAGTCTCCTAAATATTAACATAAAGGAAAGTGATATATTCTAAATTTACAAATCAAGCAAAAAGACCAAACACAAGAACTATAAATGAACTCTCAAGTGTTTTAAGTCACACATAAATAAAGAGAAGTTCTCTAAACCCAAGATGATAAAAAAACTTCTAACCACCACTCTGTACAAAACAAAGTACTGACTGTGTTACAAACAAATAAACAAACAGTGATGAGCACAACAGATAGATCATAGTAAGATATACTAAGTGATATTACTAGTGACTAGGTCCCAAGAATGTTGTTGTTTTCATGAGCGACGTAGCGCGGTTGGGATATCGTGATTGTGTCTTCCTTCATAGGTAGTGAGAACCGCTCTCTCGTCAGCTGCAGATCTTTCAACTTGCTTCCTCACTCCACAACCTTGGTATGTGCACTTGTAGTAGCTCCTGTTACAAGAAAACAGAGGATTAGAAACATGAAAACAAGTATAAAACATCTGAGTTTTTTTTGTGAATAACCAACCAACCTTGGATTAGTATTTCCTTTAACAACTTTTTGACCATATTTTCTCCATCTAAAGCCATCAATAAGAACATCAATGTCACTTATTGTTTGAACCACAACTCTTGGTTCTTTAACTCCTCTGTTTACTTCTACAGACATGCCTTCATCTTCACCTTCTCTTTTCCTATCACACAAAACTCAAAAATGTCATTTTTCAATACCTAAGAAGAAACCTTTTTGCTTCCATTAAATTCAAAAACTTACATTCTCTTAATCTCAGGTTGATCCTCCTCTTCATCAATCTCACCATATTCTGATTTAAAGCTTTTCTGCTCAAGATCACTATAGTCAAAAGAGATCGAAGAATTCTCTGATTGATCATGTGGTTCACTAACAACAGAAGAAGGAATAAACAAGCGTCTCGCATTAACCGATGAAGAAGATTGTGATGGTCTCTTGGTGAACTCAGGCTTAGGATGGTTATGACCTCCTTTATAAATGATCTCAGTGATCTGTCCATCAGAAGCAGTCTCAACAATCTTCTTGGAAACACAATTAGGATACGTACACTTGAAGTAACTCCTCGGGTTTTCGCTCTTCTTCACTTGTTTCTGACCGTATTTTCTCCAACCATAACCATCATTAGAGTTTCTACTCACCATGTATGATGGTACCTTATTCTGACCATTGTTGTTTTGTGTTGTAATCTCATGAGGAATCAGCTCCTGATTCTTCTTCTGAAGATCTTGAACAACATATGTTTCTTGCAAAGCCTGTAAAAAGAGAAAAGTTTGATTCAGTACGACAAGTGTAAGTTGCTTCAAGTTGTGAGATGTCTTATAAGGAAACACATACAGAAGAAGCGTTTGGAGGCTGCGTTTGCGTTTGAAGCTGCCAGGGAAAATCTGAGTGATTGTTTGTTATTCCATTGAAGCCATTAAATGGAAACGCTCCTGTCGTTGGAGATATCAAACTCTGCAAGTAAACAAAGACACAACACAAGCCAGAGAAAATTTTGGATATTAAGATTTGGTTTCATTTAAAAGGGATAAAAACCCAAAAAAAAAAAAATTGTTTGTTTTTTCATTTTTGTAATAAATAAATGAAAAGTGATTAGGAAAAATGGAAGCTTTACGTGTGAGGAGCTGAGGAGAAGAGGAGAATCAATGAAATCGGAGAAGGTGAAGTTATGAGAAGATTGAGAAATTGGAAGAGGAGGTGGTTGCGCTGTTTTGAACTTGGGTAAACCCGACCCGGTTCTCTCCTGGTAAAACCCATCAACTCGCAAGTCTTCGTCTTCTTCGTAGTAGTCAACGCCGGATGAAGCAAGAAGGTCGGTGAAAGAAGTCGAAGACGACATGGTCGTGATTAAAGGAGACAACTTTGAGATAACGGAAACAAAAGATTTTGCTAAAAACAGAAACTTTTTTTTCTGAAATGATCGATGAAAATAAATAGAAAGAAGATAGATGATGTGTTTGGACAGAGGATTTTAGATTGGGTTAAAGACGCCGACGGTGGCGTATTGAGCAAGGTTTTTTCTATTTCTCTCTTTCTTTGTCTTTTGTCTTTTTCTTCTTGGATTAAATATCACATTTATTTATTTATTTTAATAATAATATAAATGGTTGACCAATGATATATTCTTCTTTGAGGTCGTTTCCTAAATTTGTAATAAATCGTCAGGTGTGAAGCCGCGTTTTAAAAAAGGTCTCTTTCAATGATTTAACCAAAACCGGATCAAACTGAACCAAATCCGTTAACCAGTTGGTTATACATACCAGGTAAAAAAGTGTACAGTACAATCTTAGAGACGAACCAAATACAAAACACAATCATTTCTTGGCAAAAGAGATGATCATTGAATTCTGAGGAGTGATTTTGAAACCTTGAAGAGCTTGCATAGCCATGGAAGATTGAACATCGTCTCCATACTCCACAAATGCAATCCCTGGTTTTGCTCCGATCATTCTTATCTCTTTGAATCCTGGGTATTGATCGAAGAGAAGCTGAAGCATTACGCTTGTTGTCTCGTATGGAAGATTCTGAATGAAGAGTATGTTGTTTGGTGGCATCGCTTCTTGCCCACTCGGCTGGAACGAAGGCTGCAGTACGATGCAGAGATAAAACGAAACAAGTCATCAACATCATCTCTAGATACAATAGAATTCCACCAGACGATTGATGTGAAGAAGGTGAGAACAAGAACACTTACCGGAGGGACTCCATTATTGGAAGTTGGACCATTAGCAGTGTTTGGTCGTTGGGTTTCTTCACGCTTTCTTTCAACTGAAAAGTAACAAACGTTGTTTGTAAACATTGTGTGACAGTTTTGAAGTTTATAACTGAAATAACACATCAAAGACAAAAATGCAGAAAGGAAAAACAAAGATTTAAAACCTTTTTCTTCTTGCTTCCTCTTCTTATCTTTTGGAACGAAAGTTCCCTCAGCTTTAGCTATACAATCTGCCTTTGCTTTTGCGTATTGTATGCGCTGCACTCAAAAGATGAAATAAAAAGTATGAAAAATAAACCTCAACATGCTTAGGAGTAGTTGAATAGTTTACATACACCTATAAGAAGTAAGATTTAGTAATACAAACAATGTATATAACAAACAGATCAAACATTTTGACAGTAGACATCACAAGAGAATGTGATTGAGAAGGTCTAAACACATACATAGCTAATGATTGATTGGGCATAAAAGCAGTCAAATGTTCCACTTTAAATTATAAGCAACAACATAGACACACAAAGATTTATGCTTTATGGCTTCAATCCATGTATTACAACACACAGAAGATTCACTTTCAGGGAAAAGAGTGATGGATACTGACCATTGGCTTATCATAGAAGGGGAAACTTTGCATCTGGCGAACGGCATTACTAGCAGCTATGACTTCACTAAACGTAACCCAAGCTTGTCCACGGAGCTTAGGAGTCTTCAAAGCAACCACATCAAGTATCTTTCCAAACTGAGAGAACAAACAGTAAAGAGATCTCTTCAATTCTGGAAAACAAAAACCAAGTTAGATTAAAGCATGAGATTGATACTGCCCTGAGCCAACACTAACTTGTCACCCTAAAGCAATTAAACTAATTAGAGAAATTTAATTCAATATTGAAAGCAGAGAACATAAACAATAATCTTCCTCATAACCTCGTCAATACGATTCTGAAACCCTAGAAGTTAGAAACGAACACTCTATAACAGCTAAAAACAAACAAAAATTTAGCTTTGAAGTACTGTAGCAGCTGGATTAATATGGAAGAAGGAAGCTACTGGAACACCATTGGTACAGGTTAGCTCGTGGTACGAGATTTTGAAATTTACTTGGACGAATTCGATTAGAGAGAAGAGAAATTTACCCTCTTTCTTGACCTTTTCGTTAAGGTTTTTGACGTAGATTGATTGATTCGGTGGTATATCTGCGGTTAACATTGTGGACTGAGCTCTGCGAAGACGATGCCAAATTTCGAATATGAGAGATCTAGCGAAGAGCCCTAATTGGGATTTGAGAGAGACGAAGAAGAGTAAAAAATCTCAAAATTATTAGCTGCGTTTCAATTTCAGAACAAAACGACGCCGTTCTCGATTTTTGGTGTAACCAAAAGAGAACGAGGCGATAGTTTTCCGGTTTTTTAAATCTGGTCCGACCGGACCGATTGAATTTAACCGAAAATCGAATGAGCAAATTGCAAAATTCCGCCAAAAGTCAGTGATTCAAACGAACCGGTTGACTAAATAAATTATGAAACATCCGTTTATTAATTACATAGTACCGGATTAGTCACACAAGATATATATGCTTTTACGAGAGAAACAACGAAAAAAAAGAAGACTAAAATCACTACAAATTTAGTGTTCTAAAACCATTCTCATTCTCATTCTCTCTATAAGTTTCATAGTCGTAATCTCCAAGGACACTTCTCACATGTCTTTCTGAAGTCTCTGTCTTGTCTGATTCATCAGAGGCTTCACTCTTTTCATCTTCACCATCATCATCATCTGCTTCCTCCTCTTCAAAGATTTCTTCTGGGTAATCATGCTCTTCAGCTGAGTCACACAAATATATAAATAAATAGTACAACCATGGATCAACAGTGCCAATGAAACTTCTTTTCAATGTTAACTCACAACAAAAAGATATCAAGACCCTATTTGATTCTGCTTCCCAAAAACTAACAAGTACTAACGACTGTCGAAAGCAAACTAACAAGTACTAACGAGTGTCGAAAGCAAACACCATATTGAACCAGAACGATGAGTGTCTAGGAAGTTAAATAAGAGATAAGTATATGGATAATAAAAGTGTACCGTTTGAATCATCAGAGTCGTAGTAGTCTGATTCCTCAGGTGGTCTATAGCAGAACTCTTCTTCATCCTCAACTATGAGGCTGAAAAAAAAAATCCATCAACCCAAATTAACAGATGATACAAGAGACGAAAAAGTGAAGGATTTCTCGGGGGAAAAGAGTACGCACAGAGGCAACTGGTTCTTGGAACTATCTTCGCTGATATCCATCTCTTCGTTCACAGCATACAAATCATAGACGTATTCTTCAGTATGTCTAGAATGTATATTAGCATCAATCTCTTCAGCTGCTGTTGGAATACACTCTCTAAGAAGAGGCAAGAAACTAGCAAGCATTTTCTGTTCCTCCTGGTCCTCCAAGGATGTAAACCTACATGAAGAAGAGAGGTGCAGCTTTTTCAGCCACAGCTAAACTATATCTGACATAAGATCTTAAGTACAAATGCACATTACTATAGAACTTACTCTGGTACGTTGTCTTGTCTTTCTTCAGCATCAACACGAATAACGTCATAGAAATGACACTTGTCATGAAGTTCTTTATCATAGATGCTTTCGTTGTTTCTAATCCGCCATATTTGTTCAAACCGAGCACTCTCCGCAGCAATCTAACAAAAAATGGAAGTTTTATTAATTGACTACACAACTATCAAGTTAGCTATGTAAAATGTTCTTGACACAATAGCCAAATACCTGTTACTGCTGTACAGCTTTGGTCAGACGCTGTTCCTTTCTCTGCAGGCCAAAAAGAAAATTAATATTAACAATCATTCGAGCAGTGATCACAATATAGAAAAAAACTCTTGAATCAGAAGTAAGAAAATAAAATGAAACAGCAACATACATTATCTTTCTTGAAAGCAATTTTCCGCTTCTCAAGCTTTCCATCACTGCTACTTTTCTCATTAAGATCAGACCCCTGCACAAGACAAAATAAGAACATACAGAACAACAACAACAACAACAACAACAGTTTCACTCACAAAGAAAGAGTGGATAATGTGAGCAGTGGTTTCAGAGACTGTGAGAGTCTCCAAATGCCGCAGACGAAGAACGAACAAAGAATTAGCGGCGTTTTGTCAGAATGGAAACGACGCCGTCTCATACGATTTCTAGAATTTTAGTGTACCAAAAGAGAATGAACCGGTAGTTTTCTGGATTTTTTAATCTGGTCCGACCGGACCGATTCAGTATAACCGAAAATCGAATTGAGCAATTTCCTAAACTCTGTCTCTGATGCAAAAGTCAGTGATTCAGACGAACCGATTGACTGAATAAATTATGTAACATCCGTTTATTACAGAGAACCGGAATAGTCACAAGATATATTATATGCTTTTAAGAGAAAAAACAAGACTAAAATCACTACAAATTATAGAAGTTGAGAAAGTTCAAACTCCTTGTCTCTTACATTTTCACGTGAGAGCCGATTAAATCAAAAGGCATTTAGGAATTAGGATGATGCAATGTACTAAAATGCCTTTTCTTTTGTCACATTATGCTTTACAGTTAGAAAATAAATAGAGGATTTCTCATTTTCATCCTTGAAGAAACACAGCAACCATTGCCACTACCAGAGAATGATCGATGGATCCCGGAAATATCGTTAGCCGGAACTTGCTTCTCCCTACGTATATCTGCCTCAGCTTATACATCAAACTCGTCTGCCACCAAATTGAAAGGATCATAGATCAGATTCAAGCAACTTTTCAAGAACAATGACAATTTTCAAGAATCCAACAAAATGATACACACTGAATGAATCCGACTCCAATTAAACGAAACCGTTGAATACGTTACTACGATCATTAGGCTTGTTGCTTTACCATCAGCAAAGCATGATCTAAACAAAGCTTTTGAACTTGATAATCAAACAGTATAATAACATGTTCTTCTCCTAGTTAAAACTATTGAGTTCACGCAAAGCAGTTACTCAAAAAGCTCTAGTGTTTTCAAAAGAGAGATAACATTTGATGTAACTAGAAGAAGATGGAGTTTTTTTACCTGTGCAACAATTGAATCTTGACTGTAAATGGTACACGATTTCTGAAAGGGACTACCTTTGATAACAAGATGTTGCGACGATTCTTCAGCAACATTGCCTGCAAAAGAGACCTCTAACTCGGTCTTATTGAATTTGTTCGATGTCCGCTTCACCGTTAGGACCAAATCATTACGCTTTTCGACATCTCCTTTATGTAATTCCCATATTCCATTCTACATTTCCAACACATATACAGAGAGTTCTTTCAAGTTTCTCTGTAAACATCAATCAAACTAACCAAAATCCAATGACTTGTAAGGGTATAATTCTTTAGATTTTCACATGTATATCAATCTTCATTATATATATGGACGATTCTAAGAAATGAAACATGAAAATTCGTGTAGACTATGTAATGAGTTTCACTGTATAAAAAAATCCCCAAATGAGACCAAAATCAGAAATTATCTAGAAGCTATTGAAGTAAGCTAGCAAGTAACGATAATAAGATTAACAAAATCAAAGAAATAGGGAACTATAGTGCTTACGTGGAGACGTGAGATGGAGAAAAGAGGAGCACCGGAGGAATCAAGGAGTGATTTCAAGGAAGAAGAAGATTTGCGGAGGATGAAGACGAGATTTTTGGAGGAATCAGCAAAGCCGAGATCACCGGAGGAAAGGCCGGGAAGCTTCTTGGAGACAAAGAGATCGATTGGTATTCGTTTGAGATCATCGGGGTTAGGTTGAAATTTGGAAGTATCGGAATCCGCCATTTACTTAATCTAATGAAAGTCAGAAGCGAAAGGTATAAGAAGAAGAAGAGGACCAAAAGCTAGAGAAGCTGCTTTGTTTCAACGCGAAATTGTCGTCAAAAAAAGTCAACAAAATATCAGTGTTCTAAAATACGGACAATATGGCTGTCTATACGGCATATATACCATGTACAGTATTTATGATGTACAGTTAATTTGTACGGTGAAGATAATATGGCTGTATATACACTATTTATATGGTGTATATAAGATATACAATATTTAAGATGTACAGTTATCAAAAATTTCTTTTCTCTTGACGTTACATCTTCCAATTATCCTAAAAAAATTAACCCTAAAGAGATCATTTACTTATTACTTTAGTGAGGACGAATTAGTTAGAAGAGATCAGAGATGATATGAATAAAGCTAGAGAACTACATGAAGAAGATTTCATATCCGATAGGAAGAAGAAATTCCTAATATTGATTTTTACTCCGATGACGACCATGTTCTAGAACTATATGGAAAATAAGAACATAAGGATTAGAGTTTTGCTATTTATTTAGTATTTTGGCTATTACGTTGTTTTTTTTCTTTTGTTTGACTTTAAATTTTTACTATATATTAAGATATTTTCATTATTTATTTGGTTAATGTTTGATATTCAGTTATTTTAATTTTCATATAAATAAACTTTTAATCTATATCATATGGGCTATCTGTATATACATAAAAATTAATTACATATACATATATATATTATATCTATATATTTTAATAAAAAAATATTCATCGTATAATCCCTGCATAAATGACTGTATATACACTATATAGTGTCTCACCATACGTCTAGCGTATAGTGTATTTTAGAACATTGCAAAATAGACTACTCTGATTAAAATTTTGTTTTACCCTATTTTATGTATGTTAAAGAAATGTCAAAATCCTTGAGCTATTCTTGTATACATTTCCTTTGACGTATATCTTGGAGCGTATATTTTGAAACTATGTTCCGCGTGACTCAATTGATCTTTATCTGATATATTACTCATAAACACATTTCATAATGCAATATCTCCTCTCTACGATGTTAACAGTGTTCTTATTTCACAGAAAACTATTGATAAACAACATCCAAGTGATCTAACAACTTTTGATTAGCTTTGTTTAACGGTTGATTAACAATTTTGATTCACAGCCTTACACTAATAGTCTATAGTCTCTCTTAATTTCATTTGGTACACAAAACTCACCGATAAGACCATTTAATGTTCTCAAACTCCTCCTCATCGCTGTCTCCATAACAACCATTCTCATTCTCTTCATAAGCTTCATAGTCGTCGTAATCTCCAAGGACACTTCTTACATATCTTTCTGAAGTCTCCTCCTCGTCTGATTCATCGGAGGCTGATTCATCAGAGACTTCACTCTTTTCATCTTCTTCATCATCATCTTCTTCTTCCTCCTCCTCCTCCTCCTCTTCAGAGATCTCTTCTGGGTAATCGTTTCTTGGATGCTTTTCAGCTGAGTCACACAAATATTATAAATGAATAGTAAGTATTACTTCTTTCTTCACTTTCGGTTTCTACCACAGAGTATAACCACGGATCAACAGTGCCAATGATACTTCTTTCAATGTTAACTCACAATAAAAAGATATCAAGGGAAAAGATTTTGTACTATCAAATGAAAACAATGCTCCTATTTGATTCTTTTTCACGAACAGGAAATGAAAATTGTTGAAAAAGCAAACGCCATACAAAACCAGAACTATGGGGTCTAACAAGTTAAATAAGAGTGGAGATGAGCATATGGATGGGAATAGTGTACCATTTGAATCATCAGAGTCATAGTCTGATTCCTCAGGTCCATCGCAGAACTCTTCTTCATCCTCAACTATGACACTGAAAATAAAATAAAAAACCAACAACCCAAATTAACAGATAATACAAGAGACGAAAAAGTGAAGGACATCTTGGGGAAAAGAGTACGAACAGAGGAAACTGGTTCTTGGAACTATCTTCGTTGATATCCATCTCTTCGTTCACAGCATAAAAATCATAAACGTATTCTTCAGTATGTCTAGAATGTATATCAGCTTCAATCTCTTCAGCTGCTGTTGGAATACACTCTCTAAGGAGAGGCAAGAAACTAGCAAACATTTTCTGGTCCTCCAAGGATGTAAACCTACAGGAAGAGAGGCGCACATTGATATTACTGTGCTTTCTCATCAATATCTAAAAACTATTTCTGAGACTGAGATCTTAATTACATATGCACATTACTAGAGTCCTTACTCTGGTACATTGTCTTGTTTTTCTTCAGCATCAACACGAATAACGTCATAGAAATGACACTTGTCATGAAGTTCTTTATCATGGATGCCTTCTTTGTTCCCCTTCCTACTCCTCCATATTTGCTCAAACCGAGCATTCCCCGCAGCAATCTAACAGATAGTGAAACTTTTGATTAATTGACTACAAAACTCTCAAGTTAGCTATGTAAAATATTCTTGAACAATAGCCAAATACCTGTTGCTGTTGTACAGCTTTGGTCAGACGCTGTTCCTTTCTCTACAGGCCAAAAAAGAAAAATAAATTTAAACTATCGTTCGAACATCGATCACAGATAGAAAAATCTCTGGAATCAGAACTAAAAAACAAATTAAAACAACATACATTATTTTTCTTGAAAGCAATTTTCCGCTTCTCAAGCTTTCCTTCACTGCAACTTTTCTCATTAAGATCAGACTCCTTCAAACACACAAAATGATGACTATAAGAATATACACAACAACAACACCAACAAAATGCAGGAAAAGTTTCACTCACAAAGAAAGAGTGGATAATGTCAGATGTGGTTTCAGAGTCTGTGACTGTCTCCAAATGTCTCACTAGCACCTTCTTCGGCTTCACATCCTCTGCCATAGAAACTGAACTTTCACTGAGTCCAAATCATCATCATACAAGAACAAATAAGCCTGAGATAAGAATATAGGACCATTATCTTTCTCGCTTGAATTGGAAATAGATAGCTTTGAGCAATCCAGAGTTGGTCGTTTCAAAGGTCTTTCATTTATCTCCAACCCTAAAACGACATAACCATATCAGTTTTTTTCACGTTCCATATGATTGCTACAGAAGATTCTAGGTTATCAACCATAACACAGAGCAGAGAGCGAGAGAAGAAGCTTACAGAAAGCATCGAGCAGAGACTGTCCTACTTTGCGCTTAACTCTAACAATCACAGGCTTCTCTCCTACCTCATTTTGAGTCGAAGAGCTTTCACCAACCGCATCCATGGCAAACTAATTCGAGAAATCCTCAGCCCACTCGATTCCAGTGTTGAAGAAATCGATTTAGGGTTCGTGAAATTTCGATTTGGGAGATGATGGAGAAGAAACAAAACGTAGTCGTTTCTTATATTTAAGAAACGGAGTCGTTTTAAGATGGCGGGTAAATTAGGCCCGAACCGTCGAAGCCCAAACCGCTGAACAGACTTTTTTTTTTAAAATCTCAGAAAAATCCAAATTCTGAAATTGCTTCAAGAAGAAATAGATAGCTAATTAGAACAGTACAATAACAAAACAAGTTTTAGATACACAAATTGTTATAACCTATATCAGTCGAAAAAATCAAATGAGTTGTTTCATTCTCGTTAAGTTTTTTTTTTTTGGGCTTAGCTTCTGGTTTTGTTAAAACTTAAAACAATTGATGTAGATAATAATTTGGCTTTAAAACTATAATTACAATACAAATATTTACAAGGATAAATGTCAGTCTTCAGCTTCATTTTAAGCTGGATGTATTGTGAATCAAGATTATAATATATTCTATGACCCTTGTTATTAGGCATGTATATATAGATGTTGCTATAAGTTGAAAACAAAAAAAATACAATTTTGTTTATTAATAAATGAGTAATTGACGCAAAAAAGAAAAATAAAATAACAAATATATAAAGTCAAGCAAACTAACCAATGGACCTGACCAGTACTATATAGTAGTATGATTTTATAGTGTTGGATTGTACAATATAAAATAATAAAAACTTATAATCAAATTAAAGCGGAGAACCCTATATATGAGATCAGTGTTTTTAAATTAACATCAAAACCAAAATAAAAATAAAAATCGAAGTTTGATGTTGAATGAGTGAAGGCTTTGTTCTTCTTACAACTCAAGTTGAGAAGAAAGTTGATTGTTGGGATTATTATCAAGAGGCATGTATTGCGCCATTATCGCTCTTATCTCCGAGTCCATATATGTCTGCACACACACACAAATCAATTTATACTATATATCAAATATTAATGAACAAGTATTAATTATTAATGCTTTGAGATATATAATAAATTACCCGAATTCTGTATTTATAAACAGTGTAAGCTCCTAAAGCAGCTGCTCCCATTCCCATTATTATTATCCATATAACTCCCCAGCTTACATCTCCTCTTGCATCTTTGCCTATAACACAACTAATGATTAGTGTATTGATTCATTTATCCTAAAAATATGATGAATTAGGATGTGTTATATATATGTACTTATGCAAATGTCGTGCTCTCGAATGTAAAGCAAGCTTCTACTACAACTACATTCATAGCTTCCCCATGTGTTCTTGCATTTGCAACCGCGACATTGGCATGCTGTTTTCTCCTCACATTCATTCACATCTGCATTTAAACGTACACATCAACATACTGTAATTTGATTTCAAAACTCTTATGTTTTACATATAGTTTATTCTTATTAATACCTTGGCAGTCTTTAAGCCCATCTCCTTTAAATCCAGGAGGACATTTGCAGCCTTTCCTATGATCATCCTAACAACAAAATAAAAAGAGGGAAATCATTTTTCTGTCATAGAAAATGTTCAAAAACAAAGGGTGAAAGTTAGTTAATTAGTTTAGTCGAGAGATTTGTAAAGATTACACGACAAGCGGAATATGTTTTTCCCATTTGAGATTTTTTCCAACATCCTCCATTGTTTATACCACAACGTAGTGTCCCCGAAGCTACAATATCCAAATTTGAAGTTTATATATCTAGATTTATGAATCATAACATATATATAGTTGAGGTTTTTTACCTTCACAATGTGTGTAACCGTCTCCTAAAAACTTGACACCTTGAACAATAGGACATTGACATACTCTACCTCTAAAAGTGTCCTGCGACATTACAATAAAATAAAACTCTTTTTAAGGCTGAAATATAAATGTAACTAAACATGAGTGATTGGTTTAGTACCCTGCAAGCTGTAATATTGGTTGTTTTATCCTCCCAACATCCTCCATTGTTTTGTAAACACTCATTGGTTTCTATGTCTGCACAAACACAAAATCCAAAACCATACATTAAAAAGTAATGAACCAAATGAGAAATGCACATTAAAGTAAAGAGAACCTTCGGTTAAACAAATTTGTGGCTCGGTCGTTTCACGAAAGCCTGAGCAAAGAGCCTTAAGCACGGCCGATCTCTCCAACTTCCCTGTGTCAATGAGACATTAACTAATAATGTTTGAGTTTGACATTGAAGAATTTGCTTGCTTCTTACCTCTATATTGTCTGTTGTTTATCACAATAGTTGGTAGTATCGTCACATCTCCTCGTGAACCTTTCCCAACCTAACAAAATTGGCAATAAAATGCAAGAGTGTGCACTTTTAATAGTTTGAATCCTTACTTATTCTGACCAATCATAAATAAATAACAAGTAACCTGTTGTTCTTGTTCTTCTTTAAGAACAGGATTTTCAGTATTTGCTTCAATGTCTCCCATGCATTTGTCTATTTTATTCACATCAACTCCTATTCAAAAATATATATATAGAATAAGATCTCAAGACATTAAAAGTACTACATGTCAAGATATTGGGTTACCAAGAGAGCGAATGACTTGATCAGCACATTTCTTGTCGTACTTCTCTTCTTTCATAGGACAACGAATAGCGAAGTCAGTGACATAATCCCACCAAAGCCAAGGCTTTCCACTTTCATTAGTCACTCTATAGAAGCAAGCTTGACGTAAATTCTGAATAATCACATCTTTCCCATTGTATCGTCTGTTGAAATCTTGATCAGGGTCGGGAGCACAATACCTTCCTCCGTTAATACATTGCGTTTTACATTGTCTACTTGCCAAAAACGCTTCAGGGCAATACCTGATAATATATATATATATATATATATATATATCAAACATTCAAAATTCTTTCTTTTTTTCCAATAAGATGAATGTTGTTAGAAGAGAAGATAGTGAGTGAATTACCATGTGATGTAGTGAGGAGTAAAACGAGTGTAGCCTCCTTTCTCAAGAATCTGAGCAGCTCCTTTGAACCTTTTAAGAAACCTGATTTGTGCATCACATTTTGGTCCACATTCATCATTACTATTGGTCCATAGCTCATAGGATACTCGGTCGTTCGGGTGTGGAAGAGCTTCCCGCCAGTTTAGACTTATATGAACAGGCTCACCATGAGCTATGGATGTTTTAATGGCGCTACCTAAAGACCTGCTTATCAACGCTGAAGGAATCGTGATGTTTTGTAGGTAATCTGCATCTGTCGTCTCGTCCTCTGGTGCGTCCATAGTGATGAGTTGCTCGGGCCTGTTATCCGCCACCAAAATGGTTGCGGCACCAGCTCGTTGCGCGTTCCATGCTTTCAAAGTGAAGTAACAATCTGGAACAACAACATTAACATATTAGGTTTCTTGTATCACAAGTCACCTCTTACATATTTCTTGTGCGGCAAGTTTTGTCTGTAATTATAACAAAAGAATCAAAGAGGAAGAGAAAGGGACCTCCTCGATCGACAATAACGAATGTGGGCAATCCAGCGACTCTAGATCTGAAAGAGATGTCGAAATCGTCAAAGTTCTTACAAGCCTTTTGGTTAGCTTTGGGATAAACCACCGCACCGGACATGCTTCCACCGTACTGAGGGACGCCGAAGTTTCCGAGAGCGCATTCGTAGATTCCTCTGATGGACTCCGGTGAAGTCACTCGGAGGTTGTTCTTCTCCACCACGAACCTCCCCATGCACGAATCCCACCCAACCATCACCCATGCCATTACAATTAACCATACATTCTCCGCCTTCATGATCGTACACGATAACTTTTTCCAGGGTTAGTTTCTAAAGATGCATCAATGGGCAGCCACAAAAATATTCAAAAGGCAACCATAAAAGAAATTGAAACTGTCACGTTCAGAAATTTTAATTTATCATTTGTCAAAATTAGAATTTCAATTTTTAATATAATAATATAGTTTTTGATTTTTTATATATATAGTCAGTATGTAATTTAGTAATTTAATGACAGTACTCTAATAAAAAAAGGTATACCACAAATGCACTCATTTTTGGTTGTAGACTAGTAGTCATATAGGGTTTATTGGTTTCCATGCTATACTCAAACACCGAAATGGAGGGTGTGCGATTTGTTTTATATATGAGTAGTGGAAAAGAAAACTTGTTTTATAAGTCAAATATCTCAAAGGAGTTTCGATTTGAATGTTTATATTAAGGTAGTTAGCAAATGTTTAGTTTGGCGATATAAACTATGTTAATAGTCTTCAAAAAATGGTGAAGATAAGCCGAATTGGCAACTGGAGTAACACTGAAGTTGGTGTCGTCTGAAATTATTGGAAACTATCTGATGAAGAACAGACAGTTGGATCTCAACCAACGAGACACGACTTCTCTCTTTTGCTGTCTTTAACATTCTTCCTCGTATTTTTTTCCCTATTTTATTCATTTTTTTCTGCAATGAGAATCTTGTCATCTTAAACTATAGTGTTTATTGTCCCACGTAATGACAGGCGAGAGACGGTTTCGATCCTAAACTCTTTTCCATGCTTGTGCGTTTCCGATAAACAAGGGCATTTTAATTAACATTATTCGCAAAACGGAAAAGAGAATGAAAGAATCTATCACGATTAATTTAGTTGTGAACATTATATACATATATTTCCATGCCAATTCTGAATTAGTGAATTTTATTTTATTTAAAGAATATAAATAATTGTGCCGTACAAATTAATTGGTTAGACTTTAATTAAATAGTAGTTGAATATAATCTATCAATGTGTAAAGTACAAATAAATGAGCGAATTTAGCGTTGAATTATAGCTCCATATATATTCGATACTAATTTTTTTTTTTGTCACAATACGTGTTTTGTTGTAAGTTTTTCCAATAACATTAATTGTTGAACTTTAAAAAATAATTAATGGTGCATTTATATATTCATATTTGGTAAAGTTGAAATTTAATGTTATATAACACGCTTTATGTTGTAATTGTTAAGTTTGCCCATATACTGTTATCGTGTAAACTTCCAAATTTAAACTTTTGATATGGAGTGTGTGCAAACCATAGACGAAGAAAAGATGCAAACAAGACATTTTGTCAAAATTCAAGAATCGTCACAATGTAGAAATGAAAAAAAAAAAAAAAAAGAACAAAAAACAAGCTTAGATGAAAGGAGGTGCACACAGCATTATAGCAAACGTAAATGTCTGCCCCAAATTAAATATGATCATAAGGTTCATTTAAGATGTTGGTGCTCGCCGATCTACCTTCCTTAATATCTTAAAGTTAAACCTTTGAATAGATTCAGTCTGCAAAATCTGATTATTATTTTTTTGATAAACAGCCGGAATTTTGGGTTTTTGACCCATAATCTCTTTCAGTACCTAAATTTAGCATTTAATCTATTTCAATTTAAAGATTTTTTTTCGTTCCAAACAAATATTGAAACCATAACAAAAAAAAACCCAATTAAGTCCTTATCCTACCACCAACCAATAATCTCTTTGATAGCAAAAATCTGAGTTTGTGGATTCTATAAAATAAATTTATGTACAAATCTGATTTTGTGGATTCTATATACAGTAAAACCTCTATAAATTAATACTCGATAAATTAATAAATACTATAAAATAATAAAATTCTTCGGCTCCGAGCCGGACCAATGTAAAAATTAGCAAAATTCAATAAGATAATAAGATAATAATTTTTTAGAGATTCCTATGTAAACATATGGTCCCAATAATATCATAAATTAATAATTATATGAATATACACAGTATAGCTAAGATACGTATATGCTATTTTCTTACATTTGAATTTTCTTATATTTTTCTAAATTTTCTTACATGTTTTTGTTTTAAATCATATTTTTGGTGTTATGTTTTCTCAAACTTCAAAAAAAAATTTGAATTGTTACAAACACTATAAGTCTATAACCATTTTTAGTGAACTCATCTAAATTTATTCGCATTGTATTATAAAAATGAGTTTTGTAAAGTTAAATTTAATTATTTCTTTCAAAATACAATTTGTCCAAAATCAAATTTTAAAATTGATAGTTTACAAAATATTACTATTATGTAATTTATATTGTTTAAAGTTGTGCATTTTTAAAATTTTAATGATAAAATATTTTATCATAAATATTTTTTAAAATAAAATCCTTTAAATTGATAAATATTAATTTATAGATAAATTAATATCACAATAAATTAATAAAATATCAAAGTTCCGATATTATTAAATTATAGAGGTTTTACTGTATTTTTAAATATGATAAAGATGAAAAAAAAATATTCGGAATAAAGTCTACGATTCAAGAAGAAAATCATATTTTTCATGTAAACTCTCACTTTTCATATAGGGTTTTCTTGAAAATCATTTGACTCCGCTTCTTAAATCGTAGACTTGATTCTAAATATATATTTTCATATTTGTTAGGCGATCCTCATCGGTGGTATCTACATGGGTTTCTAGTGAATAAAAAATGAAAACAAATGAAAAGAGGAGAGAGATAAAAGAAGAAACTATCTGAATTGAGAAACTTTGAGATACGGAGGAGAGACTACTGCGACGCTTTATATAAGTGGTTCAATTTTTGTTTCATTTATCATTTAATTAAATAATTAAATTTTATCAATAATAACAATATTATATTAAGTATATACTCTGTTGGAGTATCTCAATTGATGAAAGTGCTCTTATGTTCCAAAATACATCTTTCAATATGTGCAAAAGTTATTCATCTCATATCTAATACATTTCAAATGTTTCTCCAACTTTTAGTCAGAACTCTACACATATTAAAAGAATTTCTAAAAAAAGAAAGATAGATGGATTAACCAGGGTAATCAAATTAAAGAAGAAGAAAAATCAATTGGAATTTTAACATCAAACAGGAATTTTACATAAAATTAGTCACAATAAAATTTTATCAATAGAATTTTCTAGTTAAAAAATGTATAATAAAATTTTAGATAAATTATCTCTAATGATGTAATAGAAGACCAACAAAACATTAAAAATAAAGAACAAAAAAATATATACTTAACTTAAAATTGTACTTTTTGAAAAAAAAATTTCAAAGGTTGTTTTTAGTGATCAAATTGTTCAATTTAAGCCATGAATGGTAGTAGTTTCTACTATGGTTTTTGGTTTTTGATTTTCTAAAAACTACTTAATGATCCAATCAAAATTATGTGAAAAATGTATTCCCTAAAAATAGAGAATCTAGATTCTATGAGTTCTTGCAAATTTCTAAAAAAAAACTAAAAACTACTTTTTTGAGTTTTTTAGTTTGAACGTGAGATTTTATTTTTCAAATTTTTTATTTATTTATTTATTTATTTTTGCAAAAACTAAAAACCAAAATCTAAAAGTAGAATCTAAAAACTAAAATCTATAATCTAAAAACCACTTTAAACATTCATGGCCTTAGTTTTGAAAAATATTGTCTGATACAGGTGCATGCAGAGCCGTTCCTAGAGATTTAGGGGCCCAAGGCAAAAAAATTTTGTTTGTTTTATATATTTTTCATAACAATATATGTATAACGAAAAAATTTACATTTTGTATTATAAATTTTTTTTTTCATATTAAATACAGCTTTACAGTTCAAAATTTGTTTTATTATAAGTGTTGTCTTGCATTTTTAATGCATTCTTTTGGCAGCAAAAAAAAATTATTATTACCTCTATTATTTTAATGAAATTATCAATGAGAAAAATGTATAATATATTAATCAGCGAGAAAATAGAAAAATTCATTATTATTTTTCATTAGTGTATAAAATTCTTAAACTATAAATAAATTGAAACATATAGAGTACTAAATTAGAGATAACTAATACTATTTCATAATCTATGAAAATAATTTTATACTATTTTTAGTTAACATTGTTTTAACCTATAATCTAAAATTGAAATTACTTTCATAAAATATTATAAATATTTAATGCTATATTTTAATATGTGAAATAGAATTTTAAACTAAAAATAGTATTAAAATACAAATTTTACTTATATATTAAATAAAAATAAAAAATTAAGAACCCTAAAATATACTTAAAAATTAGGAACTCTAGGCAAATGCCTTATTTTGATACACTAAGGCGCGCCTCTAGATGCATGATAGAAGTTAGTTCATATGCAATTAGAAGGAGTTGATTAGTAACTTCAGAAACGTTACGTCATCTAATTAAGGAGTTAAAGTATTCTAAATCACTTATGTAAACGCTCGAAATAAGGAATATGTTTTTTCCTCATCAAAAATAAATAAATCATGTCTCTCTTCAAATGTGCAAATCAATTAACTGAAAAACAAGACGTTTTAAAAAAAATCAATTAACTGAAATAAATATGGAAATCTGCAAAAGATAAATAAAAAATTGCTTATTAGCTGGAAAAATATCTGAACTTAATTTTCAAAGTAAAAAGTAGATAAAGGAATAAAGGATGGAACGCAAGTTTTTGACTATTGTGTGACACGATCTCTTCTATAGTAGTAGTATAGTTTTGTATAGTAACGCAAGTAAATAATTTTTTTTAAGCACATAACACAAGTAAATATAAAAAAAGAATTGCTAAAAATGTAAAAAAAGGCAACATCAGCATTAATTAATTTAAACTAAATTAAAAACCCAACCTCCTTTTACTTTTCTTGTAGTAAACTTACCACATCGTCCTTCTCATTACCACAATTCAAAATCCTATTACAATTATAAAAATACCAAATATAATCTCTCCGTTATAAATACACATCCCCTCAAACAAAGTATCTACTTAATCTTCACAATCTCTGTTTCTCATCGGACTAGAATCACTCAAGAACATGTCCCCAAACGTTCTCCGATGGTTTAGTCTCGTCGCTCTTCTCTGGCTTCAATCTTTCAACGGCACTAACTTAAGTTTCCCAGCTTACTCTTCACAGCTCAAAGAGTTTCTCTCAATCTCTCAGTTTAAACTCAACTACCTCTCATTCGCCTCAGACGCCGGAAAAGTCCTTGGATTCATCTCCGGAATCGCCGCCGTTCATCTTCCTCTCCCTCTCGTCCTTCTCGCCGGAGGTTCTCTAGGGTTCGCCGGCTATGGTCTCCAGTATCTTTGCATAGTCAAGAAAATGTTTACTTTATCGTTTTCACAGATCTGGTGTCTAAGTTTCTTGGCCGGAAACAGTATATGTTGGATCAACACAGCTTGTTACATCGTAGCGATCAATAGCTTTCCGGTAAACCGTCAAGTAGCCGTCGGGATCACGGCAAGTTATCAAGGTTTGAGCGGGAAAATCTACACCGACATAGTTCATTCTTTCTTCAACTCGTCTCAACGTGAAGCTGCTTCTGGCTATCTCTTACTCAACTCTCTCGTTCCTTTAGCCGCTTGTCTCGTGACATCTCCTATGTTGATGAAAAACGGAGGAGACAAAACGTCGTCGTCTTCTCTTGATGTTAAAGTCGGGTTTATATTTTTGTTCATCGTGACTATTGCCACGGGGATTTACGCGGTGGCTACGAGTCTTATCCCAGCTCCTGCGGTTTTAGTACTTGTAGGCATTGCTTTGTTTCTTCTTGCTCCTCTCTCTATTCCAATAGGAGTTAGATTCGAAGAGCTTATGTCTTGTAGAAGAAGTCAACAAAAGGTACACCATCTTGAAGCTCCGGAAATATTTGAAATCGTAGAAGAAGATAAAACGAAAGAAGAAGAAGAGTTTGAGAAGGCTATAGTTGGAGTTAAAGAAGAGATTGAGTGGACACAACTATGGAAGAAACTTGATTTTTGGATATATTTTGGACTTTATTTGTTAGGTCCAACGGTCGGGTTAGTGTTTATGAACAATCTTGGTCAGATCGCTGAGTCTCGTGGCTGCACCGCGACCACTTCCTTAGTCGCTCTCTCGTCGTCGTTTGGGTTTTTCGGCCGCTTGCTTCCTTCGTTACTTGACTACTTCCTCTCTAGGTAAAAAATCACTTACTTTTTTTACCCTTTTGAGTAATTAGCAAGAAACTTAATTATTCCTTAATAATACAACTACGTTGACCTAGCATGTACAATTATAACATATGTTGCATTCCTTGCATCTGTCTACGTGTTTGGTCTTAATTCATCGAACAACCTTCGACAAATCTACACCTTCTTTATAATCACTCTCCTAATTTCTAGGATTCTTTAAATAATATTTTCTAACATTTATTATTTTATTATTATTATTATGACAGGAACAAATACATGCCATCAAGTCCGGTTTCTATGGCGGTTTCATTGGTAGCAATGGTAGCTTCGTTTTTACTCCTCCTCATCGACTCCGACATTGCTCTCTACGTCAGCACGGCGATGATCGGTGTTTTCTCCGGAGCTTTGACTTCTCTCTCCGTCACAATGACTGCAGAGCTTTTTGGTACAAAGCACTTTGGAGTCAACCACAACATTGTTGTTGGTAGCATTCCTCTTGGATCTTTCGGTTTTGGTATGTTAGCGGCTAAAGTTTACCGCGACGGAGCCACCATCTATGGAGATTATCATGACGGCAAGTGTTTTGGGATGCATTGTTTTCAAACCACTTTGATCTTTTGGGGAATGCTTTGTTCGATTGCTGCTCTTCTTGCCGCCGCTTTGTATATACGCAACCGCAAGTTCTTTTCGCAGAAGCCGTAGAAGAAGAAGAACAACAACAAACAAGTTTTGATATGACTTATAGTACACGCAAGCTTCACTAGTTCAAGCAACGTAAATTTTTTGGTAAATACCGAATTTTTATATTAAACCGATGTAAACCGGTTTAAGAGTAAACTGATGGTCAGATTTTTTTGTATATGGGTAGGCTTGCTGTAAAAAGTATAGAGTAAAGAGAAACAAAGGATGTACATTGAATCATTGATCGAATTTTTTATAAAGATCTTTTTTTTTTAATTCTTATAAATTGTACGAGAGAAAAATCATTATTTTTGCTGCATTTGTGCTAGATCATTTACTAGTATTGAAGAATTTAAAACGACTTTGTTTGATTATAAGTGGAAAAATATGACTTGACGAAATTTCGGGTTGAGTCCAATTAATATTATCCCAACATAATATTCTGTTGGTAAGTAGTTGATGTTTCTATCGATTCGAACGTGGGTCTAAGAATTGATCATGCGGCTGTTATTTAAGTGATTTTAATTGTTATGTGATTATGTGAACCAGGTTTTATGGGTCCCCAACACCAATTATAAAAATAACTAATATACTCTCACCTAAATCAAATAATTTGAATTACTCGATGATGTGTAATGTCCAGATATTTTTATTGGTGATTATTAGACGTCGGTTTAAATATTTTGTGACTTGTGAGAGAGACGACGTGAACGTTCTCACCCTCAAATGGTACCTAAACCAATATATATGGTTGAGATCAAGACATGCATATGATCTACGCAGAATTTAAGATTTTAGCTTCATACCTACACATCTTTATCAAAAAAAAAAAAAAACAAAGTGTCATACGTTTAGTATATAAAAATAATAAGAAAATGCTTTATGGCATATATTAACGGGTTATGAGCTCCGATTAATTCCGAGGTTCGGAGAGCCATGCGAATGTTTCGGTGGTCAAGTGAAAATGATAAAAAATTTCGTGTTTGAAGAGAATCAATTTATGACTTGGACTAATATGGCAACTTTTCCTCAAGTGGAGACCACTAGACCAAAACTATTTGATTGTATGACACTTTGCTTACAGGAGAATTATTTATGTTTTCACTATAACAGTCTTAAAATGGCACTAGCTAATAGAAGATGTATCTCTAGTAATTTGTACTATTAATGTTTGTGTTACTTTATAATCAGGAATGCATGAATTGTAGAAAATACAAAAGTTAGCACGCACTTGTTTGTAGATGAGGTCACTTCTTATTAGGCAAATATCTGATAGCTGTAATTTGAGTTAGTTTAAGATTTTAACGTGATAGTATAATATAATAAAAGTACAAAGATCCATATTTTTAAATTTAAGATATGGTTAATTTTCAAAATCTTAAACCAGGTATATATAACTTGGAGATAGAATATAATTCTTTAAAAAAATTGTTGTCATGATCAACGGTTAAGTCCGCGAAACAACTTACAATAAATGAAACCCTTCGTGGCCACTGAGGAGGCCCGGCCAGTCTTACACTCAGAAATTTTAAAAAGATCTGATGTATTTTAATTTGAATAGGTTAGTTTTAGTACTTACACTGCAGTTGGTCAATTGTAGTCTTCTAAACTCGAGAAACTTTTTCAAAATTAACCAAATTGCATTACGGTCTCTATTCTTTAACATGATTACATCATTTAGCGGAAAAAAACATGAGTACATCATTTAGCAAAAACAAACATGAGTACATGACTACTAGCATGGACTATATTTGACCCATTGTAGTACATATTACAGAAAAAAAATTTGTCAACATCTTTTATTGCAATAAATAGCTAATGGGTATCATAGATCATGGACTCAACTATTTGTATCGGTAAGCATATATTTCCGATATCTTATTATATAAACTTGGGTTATATTCATGAAAGATCGACACGTATTAAAATTATAATTCATAAGATCATGACACATGTTGGTTGATCGATAAGATTATGACACATATCATAAAAATTATGTTAATTTTGTTTTTCTTAATCAAAAAAATCAAAGAAAAAAATTAAATAATAAAGTGGATAACTTTTAGTTTCTATTTTTCTAATATATGTTAAATCTTTTTATTTCAATAAATTTAAATATTTTTCTAAATTTAGATTTTTATATTATGATACTCTTTAAGTTCCAATATATTTATAAATTTTTAAGGAGTTGTGAAAGATTTTGGCGAGTGAACGTGCGAGAAAAAAGAATATTCGGTTTAGAACCGATTGAAGATCTAAACCAGAAGATTTCAAAGGGAAGCCGAAGATCTTACTAGAAAAACTTCTCGCCTAGATATGAGCGACACCATAACCGCCGGTTATCAGATTCATTTTTTCAGATCTTACACTAGCCCTGTGCATTCGAGTTTGGTTCAGCTTTTTAGGTTTTCAGGTTTAGAGACCTATGGCCCATTCGGATATTTATAATTTTTTGTTTGGTTCTGTTGTTTCAAGTTTGAGTAAGGTGCCGGTACACGAAATATCGAAAAAAATAAATGAAAAAATTGGTGAAATTTTCACAAATATAACTATGAACTTTCAGATATTTTTTTGTTAATTTTAGGTATTTTAGTTATTTAAGTATAAAAGTAATTGATATTTTTAGGTTTATAATTGTAAGGTAATTAGGTTAAATAAAATTTAAATACAATTAATATTTTTGGGTATATAATTATATTTTAAATATTTTGGATATCTATTTCTTTTTTTGTTTGGTTCGGATTTGGTACTTCGGATATATGAGTCTAGGACTCATTTAGATTTTTATCGGGTTAGTACCTCTTTTTGGATTGGATTCGGTTTGGTTATTCAGGTTTTAGATATTTTGTTTAATCTTATCTTACACGATGGTCAGAAAAATAAACAACAAAATAGAAGCAAAAACTACTAGACATGATATAGATTTTTAATATATTAATAATACAATTCTAATATAAAAAGTTAAATTAATTTATTTATGTAAAAAAAACATTTGTAAAGTAATAATCTTCTCTAACTAAATATTCTTTCTACTTTATTCACTAAAATAATTTAAAATATATTTTTAATAACAAATATTTAATTTAATGAATTTGTTTAAATTTAATTTATTTTAATATTAAGAAATCCGCCTAATCTAGTTGTATGAACAACTAGAGGACTTTAACCAAAAAAAAAAGATACATATCATTAGAGATCTGTGTATTTGTGGGTTTTGAATCTATCTGAATTGCGACGGCTTTGTCCAAATATCTTGTCGATTTTTGAACTTTAACATGAAAATGTGTTAAAGCAATTTGGCCTTTTTATATTTCTGGTGTGACACGCTCTAAGAAAAGTACTTAGTTCTTTTTTATATCAACCAGTTATCTTATAAATAAAACATCCATTAACAAACCAATTAGGAGTACAAGAGCTTATAAATAGAAAACATAATTCGCGATGATGAGCTGATCGGACTAACAAATCAAATTGAAAAACACATAATCTAAGAAAGAAAAAAAGAACTCAAAGAGCTATGTAATTTTTTTTGGCAAATTTCAAGATTAATAGTAATTTGGGTCATGTCTGTATAATCCGTTTCAAAGAAGTACAATGTTCTTGTCGAAAAGGCGAAAAGTAGTTCCATGGCCTATATATATTAGCATTATTTTTCTTAGTCTCAAAAACTTGTACAAAAGTAATAGTTTAAGTCAATAAAAAATATATTCACTAGTGTTATAATTAAGTCCAATAATAAATGTCTATTAAGTAACATCTATCTAAAAGTTACATATCAATAACACCATCTTGTAGTAAATTCATATAAGTTTTTTTTCTTTTTGTTGAAGTATAAATTCATGTAATTACTAGTCTATGTATTTAGTTTCAATTTCTTCTGTTTTTGACCATACTAGTTATATCTTTAATTAGACTCATTCTTTTTATCTATTTGTTTTTCAGTTTCAAGGACTTACCAGCCGGGTTAAAAAAACCAACTCAGTCAAACAGATTAATCAAACACATTTCGTATTCAACAAAGTAAAAACACCAAACCAAATTAACTTTCACAATGTCTACATCCAAAACCATAGTGTTTAGTCTCTTTGTCACAACACTCCTCGTGTCTTGCAATGTGGCTGCAAACGCCACAACGCAGCCGCTTTTCCCAGCGATTCTAATCTTCGGTGACTCAACCGTAGACACAGGCAACAACAACTATCATTTACAAACCGTCTTCAAGGCTAACCATCTCCCTTACGGCGTTGATCTCCCTGGCCACGAAGCTAACGGAAGATTCTCTAACGGAAAACTAATCTCTGACGTTATTGCCTCCAAACTCAACATTAAAGACTTTGTTCCTCCGTTTCTACAACCAAACATCTCCGACCAAGACATTGTAACTGGTGTCTGTTTCGCATCCGCTGGTGCGGGCTATGATGACCGAACCTCACTCTCAAGTCAAGCAATCCCAGTCTCAAAACAACCAAGCATGTTCAAGAATTATATCGCTCGTCTCAAAGGTATCGTAGGAGACAAGAAAGCTATGGAGATCATTAACAACGCTTTAGTGGTCATAAGCGCAGGACCTAACGATTTCATCTTGAACTTTTACGATATCCCCACGAGACGTATCGAGTATCCTACTATCTATGGTTACCAAGAGTTTGTCCTCAAGAGGCTTGACGGTTTTGTCCGGGTAAAACCTCATATATATTGTTTCCCTAGGTCTTCTTTGAGATATTTGTTTATATATTTTTGTGTTGACTCTCGAATCTTTTCCTCTTGTGTTTGTAAAGGAGCTTTATAGTTTAGGTTGCCGGAATATTGTGGTCGGAGGATTGCCGCCGATGGGATGTTTACCGATCCAAATGACCGCAAAATTCAGAAACATTTTCAGATTTTGTGTGGAACAAGAGAACAAAGACTCCGTTTTGTACAATCAGAAACTAGAGAAGAAACTACCTGAAATCGAAGCGTCTCTACCTGGAAGCAAGTTCCTTTACGCCAACATTTATAACCTTATGATGGACATGATTCAAAACCCTAGCAAATATGGTATATACCATATCTTCCTTGTTTTGCAAGTCATCTTAATCTCAGTCTGATTAAGTTATTATGCAATATATACTCATCGTTGTTTGAAAACAGGATTCAAGGAGACAAAGAAAGGATGTTGCGGAACAGGATACTTGGAAACGAGTTTCATGTGCTATGTCCTTTCAAAGACTTGTCCGAATCACTCCGATCACTTGTTTTGGGACTCAATTCATCCCTCAGAAGCTGCTTACAATTACATAGGGAACTTTTTGGATGCTCAGATCCGAGGGTGGCATAAGGCTTAATAAGTTACTACAATTTACGTAATTAATGTATTGCACTATACAATGCATTTTTTCTTGGAATTGACACGGCATAAATTTATGGCCCTATAGAGATCTATATATCTAATGGCTGATTTATATTTGACTACGATTGGATTTTCTTTATAATTAATTGACTCATATTACAATTACAATTACAATTACAATTAGCCTTTTTAATACCTAATCATCATGAAGTGAACAAAAGTTTTTTTTTTTTTTGAATCTTAATTTCATTTGAAAATCTAGGAATAAAGGGTTTGTAAATGATTTTAAAATTTTTGCTTAGCCAGCTAAGAATCTAACTTTGCTATAAAAAAACAAGGTAGAAGAATCTAACGCAATACAATTTAGGACATGGTGTGATAAGATTGAATTAGATCACTAAAAGTCTTATTTCTTTTCCTTCTTGCCAAAATTGTGTAACGGATTTGGCAGTTAAGTGACAAAAATTTACTTTCTAAATTACAGGATTATTTTGATCAAATTGGTTGAATCACTTTGTCAACCATTCTTTTATTTTTGTCATTAAAAATAAATTAGAGATTTACTTAATAAAAAAAAACAATTGATCATAATCTAATTTTATCCTCGTTGTAGTAGACTGGATCGAGTTACCGAACTACATTTTTTATTTTCTTTTGATAAAAAGCACATTGTATTTTAAAACTGATAAAGATTGTTGTTAAAAACAAAGTAAAAACTTAAAAAATCTTATTTTCTTTTTCTAAAAGTGGAAAGAAAAGTTTAAAAGAATGTTCTACAACTTATCGTATGAAGCCAAGACTCAAGAGACAATAAATTCCAATAAAAATCGAATTTAATTAATGATCTTGACAACGATAAGGGTGAGACGACGATTTGCTGCCATTGTCAAAGGATTAATCAAAACGAAGAGTGTAGTGTCAAGTGTGTGACCAAGAGATACGTTACGAAGGAAAGTTAAAAAGAAATATTCAATGAATGATTACACGTCTTCATGTCATATAATGTAACCCCAACATTTACTCATTGCTTACCTTCCCAACTTAATTGATTGTGATTTTGATATCTTCTGATACAAACAAAACACATCTGACGCATGAGTGACGTTAGATATGATGCCATAGAGGAGGTCTCTATCTCCATTTTTAGGACTACCAAAAAAAGTCCACAGATTATGCATGGATACATTGTATGATTTGCATGTGTTTGTGTGTTCCACTAAAAGTCCAACTGCTCTTTTCAAAGTTTTTTTTTTAAGTTTGTAGTATAAATTTTAAAAATCTCATAAATGAGACTTTTAATGCTCTAGAAAAACTAAAATAAATCATTTCTTTTTGTTTTGTTAATTAAGCAAAACAATTCAAATTCAAAATAAATAAATGATTAACATATCATTAATTAATAATAATACATCCAATTTTTTTAATTCTTTTTAGTTACATTTGTAAATTAACATAACAATCCTTAATAATAAATAATACAGCCAATTCTTTCAATAAAATTACAATTAAAAAATTCAAATAAATAATAAATTTTATAATTAACTACATCATGTATGTAACAATTGTTCAAATAAGGTTTTTTGTTTTGTTAATTAATTAAATTTATGCTGAAGATCTGATAAAAAAATCACACATACAAAGAATAAAAAAAAATCATACATAAAAACAATTTATTATTTACTATTGAAAATAATTTATTATTTATTATTTAAAAATATTTAAACTCACAGTTTCTACAACTTTTGTTATCAAGCAAACTTTTATATAGTAACAGCTTCTACAGCCAAAGTTTCTACAGTCAAAGTTTCTACAGCCAAAAACCTACAGCGAAAGCCTAAAGTAACAATTCTAACCAATCGACCCTTAGATCATAAAAACCATGAAAATTGCTTTGACTTTCAATATAAATCTCCAAAGTTTTTATTTATTTATATTAGAATAAAAAATGTAGATGTAACACATACATGTTAGTCGTTAGATGTCTTCTTTTCCGGTTATTTCGTATGTTAAAAAGTTTGTTCTATGAATAAAAGACATTGAAGGTTTAAGTTGAACATCGGAAAAAGTTTTCATTTCCACACACTTCACCTTCATTAGTTATTCGTCAAAGCCACTCAAAAATATGTACCCACAATTTGTGTATGAAAGAATGTTTACTTGTTCCAAATTAATCAAGAATCTTAAGAGAACTTTGTGTTTGCTTTTTACAATTTACAACAACCAAAAACTAAAAAAAAAAGTTGAAAAATGTTCTTACCTTCTTTTTTTTTTCCGTCGTCATGTTCTTACTTTTATAAAAGGTAAAATTTTGAAACAAAAACAATACTTTCACATTGCGTTGAAATTGAAAAACAGAGAGACCTTAATGTGTATCAAAACAACGTAAACTGCATAAAACTTTAGATGCTTCTCATAAAACTTTCTCATATTCAATGTGAATGAAACAATAATCTTAATACAATTTATCAAAGGTGCACAAAAAAATAGATGTGACTAATGTTAGACTCTTTCTCATAGAGCTTGATGAACAGCTACTGAAACAGAACCCAACTCTTCATCATCTTCAGTCTTCTTCTTCATAATAATCCATGGCTTCGCGGCTTTCCACTCTTCCCAACCTCTCCTTACATCTTCAAGTTCCTCATCTATCAAACCATCGTTCCTATCCAAATGCTCCACCCACTCTTTCCATGGAGATTTCTCAGAATCCAAGAATCTACTCACTTGTGGAACCATCACCGCTCTGTAAAACTCCTCTATCTCTTTCTCCACTTCTTCTGATTCACCCATTGCTTCCATCCCCGGCCTCTGATGCAGTTTACGCACTTCGAAACTGTTTCCTCTCAGAATCAAAACTTCAGATGGAGCCAGAGGCAAAACGATTCTTGTGAACTTGTTCAAAGATAGTCTTATGATGTCTCTTGGAAGGAGCTCTCTCTTCACTGCCACAGCCGTTCCAATCATCTTCCGTATCTAATTTCCAAACATTTTACAATAATAACAAAATCATACTGTTTTAGTTAAGCTACTATAAGCAATCCATGTTTTTCTTTGTATCGTTATGCATATACGTTACCTGATGTAACATGAATGATTCTCCCCATATGGAGATCTCGACAAAGCCGAATCCAAGTGAATTCTCCAGCTTTCCACTATGACATCGAAACACTTTTCGAAAATGAGCTGCGCTCAGCTTATCTGTCTCGTCTGGCACGTGCAGCCATCTTGCACGACTATTCACCTGAGAATTATCAGAACCAGGAGGAATATGTTCATCAGATTCATCATCTACTTCTTCTTCTTTTGCTTCTTCTTCTTCTTCTTCTTCAACTTCATTGTGGTTTTCCACTGTAAACTCTGATTCTAATGCTTTGATTGATTTTGGTTTTCTTGGAGGGCGTCCGTTTCTTTGGGTTATTATTTGTTGGGATTTTCTTCTATACTTTGACCGTTGCGTGTAGTTATGGAAAGGATATGCACCCTACAAGAAAAAACCAGTGCCAATGAAGCAAAAACGTAGCAAACGCTGAAACAAAAGGAAAAAATGCAACGCCCTTACCTCAAATTCTCTTAAAATTTCGTTGAAATCATAAATGTGATAGTCAATCTCATCTGAAGTAAAGCTACTCTTGATCCCGATAACATCAACAGGAAGAAGGTAAGAATACTTCCGAAGTGTACACTCCCTTCGCGGATCAAATCTCCTGTTAAGATACAAAGCTTCTAATGGTAAAGAGAATGCCAAGAATGAGATTCCAACCTTTCAAACTTTTCAAACATATTGCACCAAGCTCAGGAGATGATAAAAGTTCTCACTCACCTATTTGACGGTAAAACGCTGAAAACTCTGATATTATCAGGAAGATGTTTGCTAATGCATTTGGCAAGAAGTGTGCCATGAGGATCATCCTTCCACGCCGTCTCAGGGATCTCCATTTTCAACGATATTGTAGTTGCCAGAGAATGAACCTAAAACAAGTTAACATAAACATACACAATGAATAAAATGCATTAGAAGACGATTATTTGTGGTGGAACAGAGAGAAAAAAGCTTACTCCTTTATCAGTTCGGCTACTTCTAGCCCAACCAATCTTATGAAGATCACCAAAATTACTATCTCTAATCCCACCTGCCTTGTATATAGCAACCTCCAATTCACCCTCAATAGCTACAAATTTCAAAGTATTTTAGTTAAATTTAGCATAATGGTGAACTTAAAAACATAATCTTTACAGAGATGTCTAAGGTCCATAGTCATACGTTCTAAGAGAAAAGAATCACGAGATTGGAAATTGCAGGAACTAGTAGAAGAATTAGGGTTTAGGGTTTAGGCTAAGATTCACTGTGTAGAGTAAAAATCGAAACTTTAAGAGTGGACTTAAAAAATTACTTTTGAAAGAAGGTTCGTCTCTTTGAATCTGCAAACCTGAAAATGGAGAACAATGAATCACTAACGGAGTATAGAAGAATGCCGCAATTTAAAACCAAATGGGAACTGAAAACCTTACCTCTGTAATCGGTACCGACGTACCCAATCCGAATCACGACTTTCTTCTTCCTATATGATTCCCATTTATCAGCGAGAAAATGGTCGGAGCTATTTAAAGAAGACGGTGAGATGGAATTAGACGGTTGAAATGCGGCGGAGGAACAGAATCGTGCTAATATCGGTGTGAACCGAATAAGTTGGGTCGGATAAAAGAAGACCCGCGAAGGAATTGGAAATCGTAGAAACGAAACTGCCATGAGAAATTGCTCTGTTTCTAGAACAGAATGAGAGCATAAAAGCTAAAAACCTCCGGTGATCTCTTCTTTCAAGTGTGCGCCGTTTTTAGTAGAATTAAACAACGCGCAGTTTTTGAACAAATATTGAAAACATCAGGACGTTTTGTCACACTATCTTTGTCCAATTGTGTCATAGATCTGATCTTTACTTGTGCTGAATCTTAGTTTGTCACACTGAAAAATGGGCGGCTGAAGCTAATAAGTAAGTGTTGAAGTTACATCAAACGTGTAGCGTAAGAGACTTGCTCATGCTATTTCTAACAATGACCTTAAAACTCGAGACTGTAAAGCAAAATATCTCCACAAGCTATACGAAGTTTTGCGCAGAGTAATCCATGAAAGGTATGGATCTATTGTACATGAGTTATTCTGTTTTTTTTTTGTGTGCTTAAGATTGCTCTGATTCTTCTACATTGCCAATTCCTTGATGACCTATATTGGTGTTAATAATCCCTTTAGAATCTAGCTTTTAAAGGCAAAGTTGTAGCATAAGGTTTTAGTAACTTACCTTACCTACCATGGACTATAACTAAACCATAACTATGATCAGTCGATGACATGTTATCATCACGAACCAGTGAATTGTAAGTGTTTGAGTGAATGAATGACAACAACAACAAAAGTTGATCTTAGTGATCTTCATGAATGTTACGAATTGCAGCAGTGATTTTCTTGCAATCATACTCCATCGTCTTCATCCAATTCTCAAAATCTCCTATTTCCTATCAAATTCATAGTACCAAATCGATCATTGAACAAACAACAAAAAACTACATCCCTCCTAAGAAGGAGATCGTAGAGATGAGAAGAAACCTTAACGGCGCTATTAACGGCGTGAGTAGCGGCAAGCCATTGATCCGTCTGTTTACCGAATCGCGCCACCGTAACCGCAAGATTCCTTATCTCCGTCTCAATCCGTTTCTCGTTTAGAAAACATTCCTCTACTCCTCCGTTCACCGCTTTCACTAGCAGATCCGCCGTTCTCGCCGCGTGTCTGATCGCTTCCTTCCTCGATCTCTCTGTTTCCATTTCGTATCTATGTGAATCTCACTTCTAATTTTCGATTTTAATCGGAATAGAATAGCTCGGATTACGTACCGGTCTTTTCCCGGAGTTGTAACGACGATCGACGATTGTCATCGATTAGCTGTAGGAGACTCGATTCCAGTGTTCCAGACTCTTCATCGGTTTTGTCCTTTTCTGTAAACGATAGAACGCGCCCACGCGCCGCCGAAAGTGACATCGGCGTATTCATTCTCTCTCCGGTTAACTGTTTCGGTTTCAGTTAAGTATTCCCGACGATTTCGTTATTACAAAAACTGTCTTACAACATAATACGTGTTGCACTGCGCGCCGTTTAGAACTCAAGGAAACGTCACGCAGTTTTGTTCTATAATAAGTTAATAACACGTTTCTTTTTTTTTCTGAACATCCATCAATCATGACATAACAAAATTAGGAACATACTATTACTAAATCAAACCAAAGGATCGGACCGGATTGAATATTCTAATTGTCGTGATGAAATGATCTTATAATTAAGAAAGAAATTTAATTGAATAACTCTCCCCAACAAATTTTAATTTGGTTTGTAAGAGAAGACATTGGTCTCTGTGTTGGTGCATGTATGAATAAATGGCTTAGGTCCTTGAGAAGTGGACATACGAATGTGTAATGTATTACCAATACCCCTACTTAAAATATCAGCTAGACTTCATAAATTTCTTATTAAAATGCATTTGTTCGCATAAGTGTATTTTAATGTCTTTGTTTTTACGTCTCTTTAAATATTTATTTTATTGTATAAAACATTAATGTATCTTCGGTTTAGAATTACAAAATAAGAGACTTACAATTTGACTAGTTTGAGGCCAGTACTCAAACAGAGAAATAAGATGTTTATTTAAAGAACTACATTATAACAAGCAAAACAAGTCTAATAGTATCTCTTTAATTGACATATAAAACATTATTTATATGAAACATTATTAAACTTTGTTTAAATGAAAACAAATACAATTAATTATACATTGATATGGATCTATGATACTTATAAAAGGGGGAAAATACAAAAATACATAGATAATTTAATTCTTGATGAAACAAAATTTCTTATGTAGATTGATTTTTTTTATGACAAAAATATTCCATTAAAATATCGAAATACAAAGAGTATTACAAAGTCGAATACAAAACATTGAATTACAAATTATTACATATGCAGATATATGCGTCATACATTGAAGACAAAATATTAGAAAAAACGAAATTGAGCACTACTTTCTTTCGAGATAAGCCTTCCACGCTAACAATCATTGTGTGGTGTTATCTTCCTTATTTTCTATTTGTCTCACTTTGATACGATGTGTATGCCAGATTGGCATTGTTTCTTTTGCTTTCCAAATCGTACTAGAAAAGGTTATTGCATCCGTTCCATGTTTTGGAATGTTGACACGATACCAATTAGTCCGTAATCACATCATTGATAATAATGTACATTTCATATTTATGCCGCTTTGACTCCGTACATCTGTGCGTTTGTCGTAAGCTACTTCCAATGACACCAAACCAATCATGAGTCTTGATGATGTATTCTTAGATCGAGTGATTATCTGAAGTATATGTTGTCTTCTCTTCTGTTGTTGTTGTCGTAGTGAGTTTTCCAAAAGCAATCCATGAATATATGAAGATATTTCCAACACCATGAAGTCTTTGTCAAACAAAATCCATTCTGGAAAATCAAGCTGTCCTTGTGGTAATGTCGAGACTTCATCGTCACAATCTTGATGCAACAGAAAATTCCAAATCATGAATTCATAGTGAACTACTTCGTATAGACCTTGGGACATCGATCTTGTGTAACAGCGCGCTTTGATTTCCGATCGTTGATGGCTGGAAAGTGGCGACGACATTGGGATAGAAAAAAACCAGATCCTAACCACCGATTCGATGTTTGATATACCTGGATCCCAGATCTGGGATTGAAATTTCTTTTCCGATTTGAGGAAAGTAATATCAGAATCAGAGATTTGATGGTGGTGAAGGGTCATGGTTTCAAACATGAAATTGGGGAAGCCGCCTAGACACATCCTTGACAGAACGTCACCGACGACACTACTTCGAGATCCTTTCCGGATTATGGTCGGAAGAAAACTCTCACGGAAGAAGAGAACAAACATGATACATTGCAAGATTAACATCAAACGAAATATCTTGAGTATCATTTACTAGTGTTATTAGAACCTAATTCTATGAACAAAACAGAAAATATGGAAACTGAAGATTGAAGAGGGGCCGATTGACGCCAGAAAAGCCGGCACCGGCCAGAAATGGTGATATCAAAGTAAGAAACTGCTTCGTTTATCGAGAGAGAAAAGACGGTTATCTATTTGGTTTTAATACTTTCTCAAAGTTTTGTTTTTGTATAGCAAAGGAGGGTCTGTTTTTTTTTTGTTAATATGTAGATTGATCTAAGAAACTATATACATACGAAAATAGATTACCCCAAAAAAAGTACATACTAATATACAATACATTATTGTATGTTAACAAGCAAAATATGATCTGTAACCTGTAGCTTGTAGGTAATGGCTCTAGGCCTGGGCATTAAGGGTAACAGGTTGGGTAATCGCGGATAAGGATAGGGTAAGGGTAATAAGGGTAACGAAAATTATTATCTGAAATATACCTTTAAAGAATAAGGGTCGGTAGTGCGGGTATCGGGTAGGGTAAGGGTAATAAAAGTATTAAATTTCATTACCCAAACGGGTAATTCGTATGACTAAAATACCTATGTGAACGGATAATTTGGATAAAATAACTAAATACTTTATTGATCATTAATCAAAATACTATTTTGATTATCAAGTCATATTCTCCTTCAAAAAATAAAAATCGTTATCACATACCTACCCAAAAACTAACTTTAGTTTTAATTCAAATTTCCATCCAAAATATATTTTTAATGAATAAGTCAATCCTACGTATAAAATTTATATCTATTATGTGAGAACAAAGCAAATATATTTTGATGTTAACTATCAAATGTATAATTTTACATAATTGTAAAAATGTAACTACCTTTATGGGTAATTTGGATACCCTGGGTAATATCCGACCCGTACCTTTATTCGTCATAATAAATTTTTGTTACCCAAACGGGTAATTTTGTCTACCCTTACCCGAAATATTTGGGTAATTTAGGGTTGGGTAAGGGTTGGGTCGGATGACCCGACCCGAAGTGCCCACACCTAGGTAATGCCTGGAGTTAAGAAAACATTAATGTTATAGTTAAGAGCTTGTGGTACATTGTATAACCATTAATCAAGAGCTCAGAAGATAGTGCTAGTATTGTATTACTATGTATGTAATTGCGTCATGTGATGAGTCTGGAACTCTGTTAGGGATAAATAGATTCTGCTTCGGTTTTGATTAATTAATTGATCAATTAATCTCTTTAATTAACTAAACCATATACTATCAAATGGAGTAATTAACTAATTAAAATAAGTAGTACATGGGGATGCTAGTTGCCAAATTTATATGTTAGTCAACGCCTCCATTTAATTTTAAATCTGACTTAATTTAATAGTTTTAATAAGCTCATAACTTAATCAATCGAATCTTAAATAGGTTCAACTTCTTCTTCTTCTTTAAAAAAAAAAAAAATTGTTTCAAGTTTCAACTTCCCTCGACTGTGTATACACTTCTGAATTTACGTGGAATTACATTATTTTCAAAGATATGTATTGATTATTTTCTCAGTTTTGATATAAATGTTGTAATTCGTCTTTCCAAAACATATAATATTGTTAGTAATTAATTTATACTATATATATACATATTATATTTATATATATATATATATATATTAGTATAATTTTGTGATATATTCATTTAGCAACGATCATATAGCCAGGAAATTTGTATATATATAATTTGAAGATAGTTTTAGAACAAAATTATCTTTAATGGTGCTCTATACTTTATTCTAAAAATAGAAAATGAATAGTATTTTCTATTTTAAGAAAAACACTATTGATTAATAAAATAAAAATATTATATATTTAAAATTAGATGCAACCATTAAAGCAATAGAACCAAGCAATGGGTCTTGTTTATGAGACCTTCAAAATGCATATGCATAAGCACTATAGCAAAATATTCATTCAAAGCGTCATAGTTTCTCTCCTCAGCATGTTTCCCAGATGGCCAAGCAAGAACCATTGCTACTGTCAGGTAAATTGGAGTCACTACTCTCTTCTTCAATATGAGGTGACCTACAAGTGACAACAAAAATATAACTAGATAGAATGGCCACAAGGGTTCTGTAAATAAAAGTAGGAGCCTTACCATCTACTATGTTTTAGATCTAAGAATTTGTACCATCTTATGTAATTATCCAAAAGTTTATTCATCATTGCATCCAATGCCTCTCCCTAGTTTTAAAAGACTAAATTGTACAAAAAAAACACATGCTTCTAGGCATAGAGTAAGAAAGCATATATATACAATTAAGTTCAACAAAAATACATACATGGATCATATGGTGGTTCTTCGTTTGGATACATTCGAAGTTGAACACTAGCAAGTAACCAAGTCAAGTGCTTGGATATTGATTTTCAACATTATATATCTGCCGTTTCATGATTAATCAGCACAAGCAAAATAAATTTCTAATCAATTAACATAAACAGAAAAATCGTTATAGCATGTATTACTTTGAAAACCAATATTGGTTGAAGATGATCATAATATAGCCTTAGAAACTAATCAGATAGCAAAAAGTACCATGAAACATTAGAGAAACAAAAAAGTAAATGAAAGTGACTAAAAATAAGTTTTATAGAAACTGAGAACTCGGTTTGCCAATAGAGCTTCAAAACTTATCCTTCTAGCCTCTTTGCAAGTCCAAAAACTCTTATTTATAATGTAGCATTTGCGGCTGCGGACGGTTGTGGTTGGTTAAACAAATATTTTTAAATATTTTTAATTTATAATACTAATACATTTTACAAAAAAAAATCAAAACAATTTTTTAAAAATCAAATATTACTATAATAAATTCTTAAATGCTTTATATATGTATTAACTAAACTAAAATATATTTATAAGTATAAAAAAGATTTTTTAAATAAAAAATGTTTCAAACCTCTGAAAATAAATAATTTTAATTAATTATTCTAAAATTTATTTAAAATTTCGTCATTAAAATTTTGTTATATTAATACAAATTTTTCTTATAATTATAAATTTTAAATGTATTTGATAATTTTAAACATCAAATATAATTGCTTTCAATCAGTGAGTAATTTCTCGCAAACGTACCCATTTTTAATTGCTAAACCAGTCGTACAATATGTTAGAAAATATTATGTTGTATTTTAAACTATCTTATTGTTATAATGTAAATAAATTTTTCATAAAATAAAACAAACTTTTCTATAAAATTTTAAATTATAAATATGCATAATTTTTATTTCAATAATTGTATAGACTATTTAAATACAACAATTAAGATTACTAATCATAAATTTAAAATTTATGTTAATTGTTTATATAAGTGAATTCATCTATAATTTTTGTTATTTATTATCAAAATAATTTAATATTCTTTTAAATTTTAAACTTTCAAGTCCAAAACTATTAAAATTTATAATATCCAATACATTAATTTTATTTAGATCAAAAAATTTTAATTAATTTATTTTAAATTTTTGAAAAAAATCTCTATAAATTAATAAATATTATTTTATAATATAAATTAATAAAATATTACGATCTCAATATTATTAATTTATAGAGGTTTTACTATAGTACATGGGATATGCTCGTTGCCAAATTTATTTGTGAGTCAACGCCTCCATTTAATGATAAATCTGATTTAATTTTAATAAGCTCATAATTTAATTAATCGAATTTCTCTCTCTCTCAAATAGTTTCAACTTTTGTTTTTAATAATTAGTTTCAACTTTCCCCGACCGTGGATACTTCTGATTTTCAAGGATATATTTATTATTTTCTCAGTTTTAATATAAATGTTGTAATTTACGTCTTTCCAAAACATCTATATTGTAATTAAAAACCGATACTATTATATCTGTATCAGTATAACTTTGCAACGATCACATAGCCAAAAATCTGATTTGTTTTAATAAAACTTACCGCTAAATCAACATGTACGTTTGCTGTTTAACAGAAAGAAGAAGAAGAAAAAACATGACGTTTGTCATTGACATATTCTTTGGTATTTTGCAAATGTTTGTTCAACTTTATGTTACGTTGGATAATTAACATATTATACGACAAATAATATATATAGAGTGTGAGGATTGAATTTTGGGCTAATTTGTATAGTAGCATAAATCTAGATTTAATTTAGGGAAATAACCTTGTGTTATAAAAGTTGGGTAAATAATGTTTTTAGAGGATTGAAAAATTCAAAAACACCCTCAAGCAATTTGGTAGAGAAATAGATGGATTGCGTTATTAAAATAAATAACATACATCGTGTTATTTTTAACACTATATATAGATATATTAGTGGAATAAAAAAAATAGCATCACAATTCAAAATAACATGAAATTTTTGATAAAACGGAATAAACTTTTTTGAAAAAGAAAGACAAATCAGGTGAAATAAAAAGAAATAACCTAACGGACAATGTATGATTAAAAGAAATAGGATGCATCATGTTAAAATGGCACGATAATATAGATAAATTAGTGGGATAAATAAAAGTTTAGCGTGACAATATAAAATTACATGAAATTTGCATTAAAACAGAACAAACTTAAAAAAACAAATCCGGTGAAATGAACTTAACTGATAACAAAAAAAATTATTTTTTAAACATAAAATAAAGATGAATGACATTTAATAAAGCCAATAATTTTAGTGTCATTTTCAAGTCCCATTTGACACACAATGTTCATAGGAGGGTATTTACTAATACGATTATCAAAACAACTTTATTTTTTGCTATTACCCTTGAATTTTTGTCATGGGAGTTAACGAAATATTTGTTATAATAATGTTATACTAAAATCTAGAAGTTGTCAAACAGTAAGAAATACTTCCTCTGTTTATAAATAAGTGTTGTTTTAGATGATTTCACACATATTAAGAAAATCATTAAATTTTTTATTTTACCCCTAATTAATGTAGTCTATCAATTTTTTCATTGGTCAATATATTAATACATAAGGGATAAAACTGTAACTATTAGCTAATATTTGCTTCGAAAATCTAAAACAAAAAATTAACTCTAAAAAGTCACTTATTTCTAAAGAGAGAGAGTATTAAGTTACACCAAATTAAATGGTATGGTTGTCTTGTCGATTTTATATGGAGCAAAATCATAGGTCAAAGTAATCAATGAAATTAATATATATCAAAAAAGTAAATCAAAATCAACATCAAAAACACATTAGCATGGATCAACGACCAAACTCTTAGCTTATAAATGCTATAATAGTATCAAAAACACAGAATTAAGAAACACATAATTCTGATTTAATCGAAGTAATGAACATTATTATCACTGGACAGAGAATTGCTGTATCCAGCCGCCGAAGACGGAGGAGGATTATACATAGAATTGGTAGCAGATGAATTAGAAGACGAAGAGGAGGACACAACCATGGACGGAGACGGCAAAGAAGCCGGTGGCGTAGGCGATGGAGCTGGCTGAGACGACAATAACCTTGGTGGACGTGGCGGAGCAGGCGGTGGTGGTGGGAGGAGAATGGCCTCCGCGAGAGCACTATCACAACTCACTGATGTTGTAGTAGTGTTGTTGAAGTTGTTGTTGTTTTGAAGGGAAGTGATGGTGGTGGCTTCACGGTATTTGTGGCGGAGGATGTCTGTACGGACGGTGGCGAGTTCGGATTGGAGAGAGTGAATGTGGTGTTGAAGAGCGGAGATTGCACCCATGCAGCCGTAGATTGGATCTCTGAGTCGGAGGTTTGCTTCGTATACTAAACTGTTCGCTGCGTCTCCTCTTTGGCTCTCACCCACTTCCTGCAACATTTTTACTCCATATAGTTAATAACTTAATATACACATATTATGAAGTTAAGATAAATTGAATAATCATACAATCTGCTACCAAAGTTCTTTAACCAAAAAAAAAATAAAAATAACGTAAAATACCAAAGTGTTTGAAAGTAGTTAGGGAAATACTAAAATGGTGACTAAAACGGAAAATAATGGTGTGAATGTGATCATATTTTTCGTAAGTGTTCTACTATATAGTTAGATAATCTGATATTATTATTTATCATATAACGTGTTATTTATTGATATAGTGCCACATTACAGGTGGGATATTGAAACTTCAAATTTGCTGCCAAAGATATTGAAATTTTCAAAATTTACAGGCGGAAAAATTACTATGTTAATAAACTACGTACGAAGAAAACAGATATTGAAGGATATGTTCGTTTGAATATGATTAATATACGTATATAAATGCATTTAGCTCAATCAATATTATGTGCGAACCAAAATTAAAAGAAAAGAAATTTCTTAATCTTAGTTTGTGCATCTATCTACTAATAATGACTTTTGTACCTATGCGAATTAGATAAACCACTTGGACTATAACAAACTGAAAAAATACTGTTTTGAATAGATTTGGAAAGAGTCAAACAAAAAAAGTAGTAGATCCGTGCAAGTATATGTATCCCAAATTAAGCAAATATGATATATCCTGATATCCATCCAAAGAGTAATTAAGGAATAAGAAAGTTTAATCAAGAAAAGATAAAGAATCATTAATGTGGAAATATGTGTCAAGTACCAGAAGCATCTTGGAGACGTTGCTAGCTCCGAAGACTTTATGAACGGCGGCGAACTTATGAGGTTCGTGCGGCGAGAAGTAAGGCGAGAAAGGACACTCCTCCGCGCAACGACGACGTAGGAGCTTACAAGCGGCGCATGGAGTTACGGTGTTCAAAGTTGTCCCCGGAGGCACCGCCACGTGTCTTCTTATTCCCATCACGGCATGATCTGTTGTGGTTTCGAAGGTTGGATCTTTCTTTATCTTCTTCAAGATCTCGTAGTACTCGCCAAATCCTTCCCTGTTGTTTCCAATCATTTCAGTATCACCACTTTAATCGATCATCGGAACATGACCAACATGAAAAAGATTTGTGTGTTGAGTTTATTTACCTGTCTCTGGACATTCACATATAAGTTTGCTTTTGAGAGCATCAATGGAGGAGGAGAGGAAATGAAGAAGAGGAAGAAGAAGAAGAGGTGAAATGCAAGAAATAGAGCTTTCTTTAAAAAGGAGAGTCATTAGGGTGAATTAAATGGTCTTTATTTATTTTAAATGAGAAACCTCTAGACTTCTAATTGTTTTTTTTTCAATTAATGTCTTTACTCTTGTAAGTTTAGATAAGATATTAATTACTAACAATACTAGAGTTATGAGAACAACCACATTTATAGTGTTTCAAAGAGTTTCTCAAAAAAAAAAAATAATAAATATTGATAAAATAGTATAGATCTCTCAAATATGAGAGATCCATACTATTTTATCAATATTTATTATTTTATATTTTTTGAGATTCTAAAAAACTCATATTATTTTATTAATATTTATTATTTTATATTTTTTGAGAGATTTTTTTAAGAAATTACCATTAATAGTGTTCTGAGTAAACTCGAAATTTGGAAGAGATTTTTTTTTTTTATGTGCATCTATACTTAAGTAATCAAATACTGAAAGATATACAGCCGATAAGAACAATTGATAAAATATTTAAAATTTAGATTTAGAGTAAGTGGTTAGAAAGTTGGTAGAGGAACGAAAACTTAGAAAAAAATGGCTCTTGTGTCGATTCTTGTTACCTTGTACGTAGGATCAACTCAATTAGTCAACACTCAATATTGAGCAAGCACGAGGTTTCTACAACCCGAATTAAAAAATTCTCTTTATAAAAAAAACTTAATTTTTTTGTTGTGATAATAGTGTAAAGATTAAACTCATTTGTGTGTTCGAGAATTACGTTAAAAAAATGGAATAGAAATCGAACCGTTTCATTGTTTTTTCTTTGGTCAACCTCTTCACGTGTTGCTTGCTACTTTATGTGCAATATGTCAAAACTGTAAAAATCTAATACGATATTGTATACAAAAGAAAATGGTTACAAAAGAAGAAAGAAATGCATAATATTGGACATGTGGCTGCACGTGAACTCAAATTAAATGCTTAACCATTTTATACTTTATAGTTTAAATCATTGACCGTGATTACAAAACTATTGTTCGTCATTTTTCTTTTTTTCTCTAGTCTCAAGTTCTCTCACGTCTTAACATGCATGACTTGCACACAAATATAAAGTCAAGATCGAGAACATGTGGAGAGTACTGGCTCATTTCGATCTCATCAGTTTCACACTCTTTGGAAATGGAATACGAATTTTCCTTTCTCAAGTCTAAAATGTATATTATATACATGTAACATGTTGATGTCATGTGGGTATATTTCTTCAAATTAATAATTTAAAAAAAAAACTATAGGTGTAAATCTTGAATTGCGAAATGACAAAATTTTATAGTATTTGTGGAATGATTGTGTACGAGGAAATACACCAAAAATGTATTTTACATTTTGATGCTCGAATTGCGAAATCACTTTTTTTTTTTTTTTGGTAGTATTTGTGGAATCATTTTATCTTCAAATCACGATATTGCATCAAAGTAATTAGGCTTTTATATTTGTTTCCAAGAAGAGAATGAGAGATTCAGATTCAAAAGGTTTGAAATCTTTTATTATATATAAAAGAAAATTACATTACAACAAAGTTAATTTTGATTTGCCCACAAGTCTTTGTGTATTATTATTTCTACAACTCTATGAAATTAGGAGACATAGTCAAATCTATAAACTCAGAGACTCTTCTTCTCTTCATAGACGATCCAACTCTGCAGCTTGGTGATGGAGTCATCAGATCTATCACCTCAACTTCAACCTCAGTCGTCTTTGAGGCTATAGGGTTCCTTCTTCTGCAACAATCTTTCTCCATAGCTTCAGTGGATACTTCATCAATCTCTACTAGACCAAAACCAGTGAAATTTGCTAATCTGTCATCATCGAATACAGTCTTGGGTTCTTTCTCCATAATAACTTCAGTGGATCCTACAGTGCTATGTGATACTTCATCTTCAAGACTCTCATCTAATAACCCAAAACCAGAGAAATTTGCTAATCTGTCATTATCGTATACAGTTTCGGTTTCTTTCGCTTTTTCAAAATGTCGGTCGTGAAGTTCTTTTTCACCCTGAGACAAGTCATCCGACTGGCTTTGGTTGCTACTTTCATCCTTCTCCTCCTCCTCTTCATTAACCTCAAGACTCTCATCATCTTCGGGTTGAGAACTGTTGTCTACCTTTGCAAAACTAGGAAGATCATCCATAGCACAAACTTGAACTTTCATGTGTATAGGCAAACTCGGAGAAAGACCACCATGATGAGCATACTTCGATGAGAAATAATTGACTGTCAAGTTTAAACTAGTCACAAAGAAACAAACAAAGATATAGATAAGTTATGTCGATAAGGAAAATAGATATCAAAGCATAGCAAAGTATAACAACAACAATAAAGCTATCTTTACCAATTCCAAGCTGGAAGATTTAGCATTGTGTATACAAGCTTGATCTTGCTTGCAATCCCAGTGAAGGATTTGAAAGCAGCAGCAGCTTCTCTCACTGCAAGTGATTCTCTAGGATGTTGCCAAGCCCATTCAAACTGCAACAAGGTTTCAAGTCAGATTGACTAAAATTGATAATGCAAGCACAAAACGAGAGGCCACAGGTAGTGAACATATGAAGTAAAAGCAGAATCTGTTGCCAGGATTTGTAAAATATCATATCTAAAGCTTGAAGCTTGGAGGTATCGAAGATAAGATCTTTAAGTTTGGTATATCTCCAAGGGAGAAATCAAAGGACCTGAAGGGCAGAGACGTAGGTGGGGAAGCCATAGATACAGAGAACCATTTCCCATGGACGTTTTCTCTTTGTTCTCACTGCACCACTTGTGATTTCTCCATTGTGTTGTCGAATTCTGCGCCTCGGGTTAACCGTAAACCTGCAAAACAGAGCATATAATCCGTTTATGACTATGAGCTAGACAGTAACTATGAGCAGCAAATGAACATCTACAAGTCAAATTAAACTTCGAATTTGCTATTTGATCTATTTTATGAGATTGTCAACAGTGATGATTAAAATCAAATACAAAGTTTCAGACTTTACCTACAAAGAATACAAACAAATATCTAAAACCCAAAAATGTAAATACTTTCGAATCCTTCATCAATCTAATTTTTCAGATAAATCAATTACTTCATAACATAACAGGATCCTCAGATTCAAGAGTACAGATCATCAAATGCGAATCGAATTAGGGAAAAACGAAACCCAGAAAAAAAAGAGCAAAGATTAGATTAGAGATGAGCAAGTAATAATACCCGATATAAGTGTGACCCTTGTGACGAGGGCTAAGTGAGGCCAAAAGATAGCAGGCGAAGAATCCTTTGCCCTCTTTTCCGGTGACGGCATCTTCACCGACGGGATCTAGGGTTTTCTGATTTGGTCTTCTCCCTCTTTTTTCTCTCATCTTTTTCTCTATCTCTTCGCGTCAATTCGACCGTTGGATAGAACGGACACGACATTTTAAAATCCGTTATCCAGTTAAGGATAATAATGGGCCGACTAGAAATGCGGCCCATTGTTTTAATTACAGAATGGCCCGGTTTTAATGTATGTTTGCACATTACATTCTCTTTAGTGGTATACAAGTATGTTTGCACAAAAAAAAAATCTCATGCAATATTTATTTTATTTTTCACTCAAATTAGCATAACGTTAAATTAAAACCATATTTTCCCATTATCTACTTTCCTAATTCACACCAAACAACCTAATTTCCCACAATTTTTCCCTTCAATAGAAAACCAAAAGGTTGACAGAAATTGTACTTTGAGCTTTACAATGACAATATGAGATTAATTCAAAATTAGTGTTATTTAAAGAAAACCAAAATCGGCCAAACAAATGATAATATGAATGAGAAAGGCTGGTGCTTATGATGATGCTTTAATAATGAAAATTATTCCTTAACCTTCACTCGTTTTGAGTTCTAAATATCTAATCATGTGAACAATAATTGCTCTTTCTCATTAAAAAAAGCTGCATTGTTTTAATTTAAAGTTTGTAAGGTACTGTACATACCTTTTTATCCAGTTCATCATTGGATATGGAACTCCCATTCAATCATTTCATATCTTCAATAATACCAAATATAATATTAAACTGAAGAAGCCCATATCAATTAAGACGAAATCCAAATTGACAACGCAAAAGTTGAGTAAACCTTTAAATTATCCCCTCAACCTTTACACATTTGGGTCCTTGAAAAATTCATTGGTGTTATTAATTTATTCGAATTTGAATTCGTTTATAGATAACCGGTAAATAAGAGTCCAAATTTAATGATTTTTTTTCCATGATCTTTTAGTTAATTTGAAAAGCCGGAAATTAAAAAAGATGTTCGCATGGAAATGGTCTTAATTGATTTTCAAACCGACATTATTTTTTTTCAAATACTAATTTATTATTATTCCATAACAAATTATAAGAACCGACACTTCGGAATTAATAAAAAACTAGAATTGAACCCGCGGTACACCGCGGGTTAATGTTTTCTTAATTATTGTAACAAATATTTATATTTTACAGTTTAATATTTTGTGTTCAGTTTTTCAGATAATTTACAGTTTAACATGCTAGTCCATATAATTGATTTTTGTAATTTTAAATTAGTAAAATATTTTTTAAAATTAAGATTAACAACTTTTAAATAGAAATATTTTTAATTTTTTTTAATATTCTAATTTTATACTTAAAACTCTTTATATTTTCAAATGTATCATAAATTATATTTCATCAACTCTATACAATTATTTATTTATATATATTTATTTATATATATATATATATTATTAAAAATTGGTAGCCAGTGAGGTGATCAACCAATCCGCGGAAATACTCCGCTGAATCCGCGGTACACTATGGGCTTGTCCATGATGTCCAATTTTTAATGGGTATAAAATTTTATGTTCATACCTGCCTCATGGCAGATTTATTTATACCTATCCCTCCTATTGAACTTCTATCGATGTGGGACGTTGAATAGTTCGACATCTCTACTGTATTGACTGAGTAATTTATATCTGTTTTTAAAATTTTGAATCACAATATATGGAGGAAAAATCTAATTTTTTATTAATTGTATGTATTGTATATAATTTAAATAATTTTAAAATAAGATCAAATAAAGGTGTAAAGAGATTCATATTTTTTTCAAGTATATATTGGTTTAAATTGGATATAGAGATTTTAAGAAATTTAAAATTAGTGTTAGTTTTATTATATTTAAAATTTTTATATTTATTTTTTATTAGATATAAAAATTGTTTGGATGTAGAGATAAGTAAAAAAAAATTTAAAAACAATGATAACTCAAATGTATTTTACTTTTAATAGTATAGAGATATTAAAGATGTGGTATCATAATCTCCACATTAGCTAGCTTTCTCCACAAGTTAGAGATTAGGATTTTAATTCTTTTTTGTCTTTTATTTTATGTCTTTTGAAATTTGAAACTTTAAGAACGATTGGTTACCTTTGCAGTGATTTCTTTATTTTAGTTTTAGGTTCTACTTCTATTCTCCGACACAATTGTCATACTAAAAAAAAAGTTATGCATGTGACTAAAATTAGAAATCCAAACTATAAATAGAAGAACATGTTCTACATTATACCAAAGAGTAAAAGTGTCTACAAATGCAATTTTAGGCTTGTTGTACATAGTGAGTAATAATACATTTATCAAAAAAACACAAAATAGATACAGACCATTTGGTACAGTATTTGAATACATATGTAAATTTTAATATAATTTTTTTATTTTTGTTTTTCTTCGGTGATAATTCTAAAGAACGTAACAGAAACTCAAATCAACCCATCCAATCCAACCAACCACGATTGGCGTTTTTAATTTGAAAAGCACAATATTTACCGTTTTTAAATAGTTGCGATTGGCGTCTGATCGCAAACGCGAATAAGTTGAAGCCTGAGTTTGTTATTCCACATCTCCATGTAACAATCAGCGTCGCCACCTCTCGGCCTTGCTTCCACCACCACAAGCAAATCGTTCAGCCGCGAAATATAAATCCCAATCGTGAATTTCCCGTTTTGCCCTTCCATTTCAAACCCATACTCTTCCTCTTTCTTCTTCTTCATTCTCAGCTTCTCTTCCTTAGCGAATCTCTCAACCTCCTCCGCCAATTCCTCCGGCGACTTCTCCGATATAAACCTCTCCGATTCTCCAACCGAATTGCTACAACCGGCGAACAAACCGGAGAGATCTAATCCCGATGAGTAAGAAATCAAATCAAACGCGTTTAAACTCTTCAACGATTCCAATTCAATTTTCTGATTCTCACAATCAAGATCGATCTCGTCGTGAAACTTGATCGGTTTCAAACCTCCTTTAACGAACCACGGATCTTTCAGAATCTCATCAATGGTGATTCTAGTTTCAGGATTGATATCGAGAAGACGAGAGATGAATCGTTTCAAATCTGGTGAGATCCATCTAGGGCAACGATACTCACCTTTATAAATCTTCTTATACATATTCATCAGATTCGGATCATTAAACGGTAAATAACCGGCGGCGAGAACGAACAAGACGATACCACAAGACCACACATCAACCTTAGCACCGTCGTATCCCTTCTTAGAGAGAATCTCCGGTGCCACGTAAGCAGGAGTCCCACATAACGTGTGTAAGAGTCCGTCGGGTCGGATCTGATCCGTTAAAGCACTGAGACCGAAATCGGATACTTTCAAATTCCCGTTCTCGTCGATTAAGAGATTCTCCGGTTTGAGATCGCGGTGATAAACGCCGCGTGCGTGACAATAACCAACGGCGGAGATCAATTGTTGGAAATATCTACGGCTGAGATCTTCGCTAAGACGACCGTATTTGGAGATTTTGTTGAATAGCTCACCTCCTTTAACAAACTCCATCGCGAAGAAGATCTTCGCCTTCGTAGCCATTACTTCATTGAGTCTAACGATGTTTGGATGAGCTAAACGTCTCATGATCGAGATCTCGCGTTTGATGTTGTTAGCGAGAGCTGGGTTTAAGAGGAGTTTCTTCTTGTTGAGGATTTTAACGGCGACGCTTTGGCTGGTACGACGATCGCGAGCGTGGAAGACCTTAGCGAAGGCACCGCATCCTAGAAGCTTTCCGAGCTCGTATTTGCCGAATAAGGCGTCGCTGTTGTTGTCGGCGACAATCTCGATCTCCGGCATAATTGTAGAAGCCAGAGAACGATTTAGAGATGAATGATCAATAGAAGAAAGAACAGAAAATTTCGCCGGAGAATTTTTGAATCTTCTTTGATTGCGCGTAATTCAGATGGGAACAGGTCGTGTGAACACGAATGTTTTTTTTGGGGGGGGGGGTTTGGAAGTTTTTTTTTTGTTTTTGTTTACTTTTTATGGAATGAGGTTTTTAAATGGAAGTGGTTAGGTATTTAAACGAGAGGAGATTTTGTGGTGAAAAGCAAAGAATTTTAGTTTACGGTCTTAAAATGATTTTTAAAAGATAAGTTCAATAAAAAGTTAAAATGAAGATGCCTAAAAACAGGAGTCTAACAGAAGCTCCTTTATCTTTTTTTTTTTCTTTTCTAAATGGATAAGTTTTTAAAAATTATATAAATGTAACCGTTAGATAAGTTAATTTGTTGTCAATCAAGAAAATAAATCTTAAAGTGATGACAAAAACAAAAATCTTAAAGGTTTTTGAACTTCTTTGGTTAAAGTAAATTTTTTACATTATTGTACCTTTGTTTGAATTTTTTTTATCCTTCTTATAACTAAAAAGATTTATGTTGATGAGAAGTGACAGTAAAATTATTCAAAGTAAAAGTAATTTTAATTTATGGATGTTAAATTATATAGTTGTTGGTGTGATTCTAGCCAAACTTGTTCTCGTAATTTGCATTACTATCAAAAGTCGATCCAGTTAAAGGCAGTTAATTATACATTTTGAAAATAAATCCGCATTTTTTGGATTACAGACTCACAGTCGCAATTTAGAGAGAGAAAAGCATTGTGGGAATAGCATTCGTCTCATTTACATCACCATGATTCTCATTTGCCAAAATCTCTTTATATCCTTAATTCTCTATTTCCCTTACGAAGAAGCTACACTGAAATTTTAAGTAAAGCTTCAACATCCGAAGTTCATATGTACACCACATATACTACTATACTATACAGTCTATATAAGGTAGTTCGTAGATGTCATGTGGTTTTTTTATTTTTATTATAGGCTGTGGAGATAAATGCAAGATAAATGAAGTTTAGTTTATTCAATTTATGATTTTGTATGATAGTAATATGTTTAATAATCTTATTACTAAGAAAGAAACCATAGATACAAAAGTAGATTTGCAAAACGAAAAAAAAGAAGGAAATATTTCCTCGTTCTATATAGAAGAAATATAGACATCGTTATCAAAAATTTACATTAAAAGCCTTTCTCATTGAAAATAAGAGAAAATAGAATAGTCCAATAACTACGACTTTTACATCCTTTAAAACATTATATGGCCGTGTGAGTGATGTAAGCTGTATCCATGTAAAACATGCTGTATTACGTACTGTATTTGGATACGTTAGCATATGCTTTCTTAAATATTATGATCAGTATGTATGAATATATTTGAAAGTGAATACTTTGACATGATTACTAAATTTAAGTGAAATCAACGAGTCCCCGAAATAGATGTTTGTAGTTTAATTTTACGTGAATGCATGATCGATTATATATTATCTGCCAAGGGCAAGGAATAATGTTGTTGGGCCTTTTTGCTTATTGATATTCGTCCATATATTATGAGCCAAACCTATGTGACATTAGGAAGCCCGTACGTTAAAATCAATAACATGCGTTATACCATATGCTACAAAATATATATATATATATATATATTTATCATCAAAAGTTTCACGTAGGGGTTTGTCCTAGAAACATGTTTAATATATGAGAAATATTGAAGTAGTGATATAAGACATATAGCCATGATGAAACCTGCATTAAAATCATATATATAATGTATATATGTGAGTATAAATATGTAAAAGATCATGGCATGTACAACTTATTGCCGCACTTGCATCTCCAAGCTTCGGGGTAGTATTCAGCAGTGACAGGCGTGCCCGGAGGCACCGGCACGTGCACGGGCTTGCACGGCGTGCATCTTCCACACTTGGAGGAGCACCGTGGCGGAAATGACCCTAATCCCCTTAGAATCCTCCGTAGCTCCGCCTCCTTGCTCTGGTTATCACCGATTTTCCTCATCTTCTTAATCACTACTGTACTCTTTTCCTCCTCCTGAAAACATACTCAAAACCATAAATACTGTCACATTATTATAAATCAATATATCATACTAATAACACTAAACCAATATATATATTCATACAATTAATTGATAAAGAAAAATGTTACGATTTTAATGTTATATGTTATACTTTTGATTTTATATGTAGATAATAGATTTGAACTCAGCTTCAGTTGCTATCAATTTAAGATAATGCCTGAACTGAGTTACTAACGTGTATGTTATTGCTAATATACGCATATTGTTGCTAATATACGCATATTTTTGCTAATATACGCATGGTAGGTAAAAAACATTTGTTTAGACAGGGTTGGGGATGTGAGACAAGACACGGGAAAACCGCTCCGGAAAAAGCGCTACGCACATTACCAAAAAAAGGAAGAGAGATTGAGAAGTTCCAAGAAGGTGTCATATGTTAACGTGCGCCGTGGGGGAGAGTGACTACTAATATCATCGATCGATCGAGATCGAAACAACAGACAGAAGCAAGTCAGGGTCCCACAGGAGGTGAAGGGGGCCAAAGTCGAGTACTGTCCTTGTCCTCGTGTGCGCTGAAACGAATCGGACGGCTGAGATTCTGCTGAGGAGTACATGGCATATGTGCTGTGCTCAGAGTCGGTCTCGACATGCCGTCACAGTCGCTGACTGTTCAAGCGCATTTTAGCCACACCCCTTTTGTTTTGTATAGTCCTTTTAGAGACCCCCACATTATAAGCCTCTTTTAAATGTCTTTAATGATGAATCAACATCAATCTTCTTGTCATCCAAAGATACTTGAATCAGGAGAAATATAAACTAAGCTATTTTTTAAAAGATTTTATGTGGTTATAGACTTATAGATGTTAGATAACACGGCTGTTGATCCATGTTTTACTAATTACTTGATTCAACAGCAACCAAAAAAAAGGAAAACAAGTATAATTTCTTTATATTGGATCACGCAAGAGAGTAAAAATTACGAACCTGTGCATAGAAGTTTCTTGGTTTCTCAGAGTTAGAGTTCCTAATACCTGCAGTTTTATAACAATATAATATCTATAAATGGTACTGTAATCATTCTATGTTACGTACGAACCAAATATTCAAAGATATATATGCTAAAGAAAGATTTTGACTTGATATAATAATTAATGGTAATCTGAAAAAAGAAAGAGGGCTTACATGGAGAAGAAAGCGAAGACGAAGTAATGAATGTGGTAATGACACAGAGGGCGAAGAAGAGTAGGAATATATACAACAAGAGACTGAACTTGGCTCTCCTGTTTTCTAATGATGGTAATGATGATGTTGGTCCTATGTTGCTTCTCACAAAACCCATGATTACGAAAATTTCTGAAAACCCCACCTAAGAATAATAAGCTAGCTAGCAGAGATTAGTTATGAACTAAGGATATATAGTTTCATGCAAAAACTTGGTAGGTTTATAAAATTTAGACCAGAGAAGAAAACAGAAATCAAGAAAAGATAATTCAAATGGCTTTTTGTTTTGTTTCTTATGATTTGTGTTTTCTCAAAAACGAGAGGGAGTAGTGGGAGTGGTTGAGAGGGAGAAAGAACAAAAGGAGTCGATTATGAGAGAACAAGAACGGGGTTGCTGCAAAATGTGCAATTAAATTTGGAAAATTTTATATAATAGGATATGAAATAAAATTATATATGAGAGGGAAATGGGAGAAAGAGTGTAAGAAGAGAGAAGTAATGAAGAAAGGTACCTAAGCATTGCTAAGTTTGGGAGTTAGATTCTCCTGCACCCTATTCTCTCTGTCATTGTACCCTTCCTTTCCCCAGAAATTGCTTTTAGCAATCTTCCAAGCTATACATATATACACATATGTATATTTATCTATTTTATATTAATATATGTTTTTTATGTTTCTTAATTAAGTTCTTTCATATGCATGTGTATAGTATACTGTATACAGTATACACAACATATATATATAACACATTTAATTTGTGGTGTGTGTCACATCACTTTAATCTTAATAGGGTATAATTTCATGTGATTAATCATGATTTTTTTTCTTAGGGTTTAACATGTACTCAAGATTAGGGTTTTGTAGTTTGTTATTATCGTTGGAAAAATAATTAGTTTAGTAATAATTGTTGATCACAAGGCTGAGATATTCCTCATTTTTGAACCAAAAAAAAGAGTGAGAGAGGCTGAGAGATGAGAGGTGATTGATTTGAGAAGAGGAGAGAGACTGGGGGGGGGGGGAGGAGGATGAAAGATGAATGAGATTCCAAAGGCAAGGAGGTATGGACAAAACATCCCAACAAATGTGTAAGAAGGGTTCCTTGTATATTTCTTAATTACTCATTTATCTATATATAGTTTTATCAATAAACTATCATCTACTCATATCATTTCACACAAATTAAGGTTGTATACTAAAACTTCTTAATTAATAGTAGAAAAAATATAAGCAGCTTTAACAAAAGAAAAAAAATAAGCAGTTGAAACCATACAATCCCAAATATAAAATGGCAAACAAATTGCATTACTATTTATGTTTAACAATGTGATTAGCCATGTCGCTATACTTTTCTAACGTTAAGTATTAGATAATTGAAAAAAGTGCTAACATTGGATTTCATTATCAAAAACAAAAAGGTGCTGGCAAAAAAAAAAAGATAATTGAAAAAGGTTGACAAACAAAATATTAAATGATGAATTTTAGCATTCAGCATTAGCGAAACAATTAATTTTAATTTCTCGAAAATTGTATAGGTTTAGTCAAATATGTTAGTGTTTTTGAATGTATACAAACTTTTCTTTTTGTTGCCTAGATTTATAAAAATACAGTCATCGCAATACAAAAAAATTACTTTTGGATGTCTTGGAACGGTGTGACCTCTACGTAATACGTACGATGTTTTTTCTTCTTCTAAAACCTCTGCAATATTGAAAATAAAAATCTTACATGGTAAAATAAATTCAAAAGTAAGAACTATGAACTACTTATATATTAACTTATCCACAGTCATATTAGTACTTGGCTTAAAATTTATTTCAAAGTTAAAACTTGACTTGGGGAATTGAGATTTTCTGCAGATTCTCATTTGATTTTTTGTTCCCATACCGTCTACTTCACGAATAAGGATTACTAACATGTCCCAATTTAAAATACATTTCTATATTTTTTTTATAAACAATACATTTCTATTTGATTTGAAACTTTCACATGAAAACAGAATGGACGAAAATTTTGTCACCCGTACTCCGAACACAAGTAAACAACACATGAGCTGATATTATTCGTAGGATGGTCATACAAATTCTTTTTATTATGTCTATTATCGTTGAGTTTCCTTAATTCTGAATCACAACCATAATAGTCGACGAAGAGAGAATACAGAAATATTCATGCATAGGAAAAATATTGAGAGGGTCACATGCCAAGGTAAGTATAAGTATCTCTATCCCTGACACACCACTTCTCAATAATTTTATAATAAGGTTTAATACACAGATCTGACACACTGCATTCGTTTTCATTTTATCATGTTATTGTTATTTGAAATTTCATTTTGTTTCTTGATTGAGACAGATGGGACTTCCATTGTTTCCTATCTATTATGTACTAATCATTCAAAGATGTCAAGGATCATATGCAGAAAGAAAACATTAGATTTTCTTAGGCAAATACAATAAAAAGAAGACACAACAGTCTTAAGATGATCACGCATTCACGCCTTTTAGAAAGTATTTCAAAAAGCATAATGTAAATAAATATGTTAGAAGAAAAAATAGCACATTCCGCAGGCAGTGTGCTCTAATCGCTGGCATTTGCAAGAGGCATAACTTTACAACTCTGTTGTATCTCTCTAGTTCGATCTTTTTTTAAAAAGTTGATTTCGGCCGTGTGTTTATTTTATCAGGTGCATAGTTCTAGGCCCATGGAGATATACAGGATTAGGTTCCAAACTTTAAAGTTATCAGATTTTTTTTTTGTCATTATATAAACATTAAAGATCATTTATAGAAAAAAATATAACAACAAAAAGTAAATCAAATTTCTTCATTCAAAATTTGTATATACAATATTTCCGGTGTAGAATTTAGTTGTTAAGATTAAAACTTTTCTTTTTGGAATAGAGTTTAAGGTTTAGTTTGTTTAGGTTTGCGGCTTAGCGTTTAAGTTTAGACTATATTGTTAGCTTTAGAAAATAGGTGCCACTTTCTTAAATTTAGTATATGAAGTATAGAATTTTGTTAGAGTCCCATAATAATGTATCAACTTGCTTGTTGAAACTTTATACTGGTATTTTTTCGCTAATTAGTAAGTCGCAAGATAATTATGATTTTACTTATCCTACCATATAAATTATTAAATTTTAATAATTCATGATTCAACCAATATTAAAATTCTCCAAAAATTTACGATCCTATATCCAAACATTTTGCTAGATTAATTTCACCATTACTATTTGTAGTTTCTCATATATCATCACAGTTGTATTATTAACTATGTATCTTGATATTGAAAATTTTCAAAAAAAAAAAAAAAAAAAAAACTATGCATCTTGATAGTAATTAGCATTCTTCGTATCTTATATGATCTAGAGTAGATACGGTCTGTTGTCACACTGACAAAACAAGTCCGAGGAGGAGAAAAAGTGATAGAGGGAAAAGAGAAAAAGAGAAGATGAAGTAAGCAAATTGGAGTGGAGGGAAGCCAAAAGCTGAAAAGAGAAAGAGACGAGAGATGCACGAGCGTTTTGAATTCATGCCTTGTGTGTTTTCAGCATTTGGACCACTTTCAGACTTCACTACTGTTTTTTTCTCCTCTCCTTCATTTTATTATCAACATATAATTCAAAGTAAATACTATATCAACAAACATATAAAGAGTCTAGCTAGTTAGTTCCATTTACCAAATCTTTCTTTACTAGCTACCAATTTTTCTATCGGTAGCTAAGCTGCAATTTTTTCTGTAGTGCAAGACTTTTGTTGTTGTTAAATTGCAAAATCGATAACAATTGGATGAAATCTTAACATGAATATCCTAATTAGAGGAAAACTCAAAACCCTAAAACCTTAAATTTTTTAATTATTTATTTAAAATTAATACATATATATAAAAGATATGTGGAAGTTATCTTCATTTTTCAGTTGACCAATATTTGATTAGCTCAACCATGTTCCATACTTCGATGGGCTTACAAATTGTAATCCGTTTATGCCTATATATGTAGAATCATAATAGAAGTAAATTTTATCATTGTCATCATATCATCGTCTAGAGTTTGTGGATAAAATAATTGATTAGATATATTATATAGTTGCACATATATATATATATATATATATGTGTGTGTGTAAGTGTCAAATAGAATAAAGAGATATTAATATGTTACATATATAGTATAAATTGTATGAAATATATGATATATGTCTTATCAAAAAAAAAAAATTATATATATATATATATGATATGTGTGTGAGATTGTGAGTCGATGTGAGTTCTCTCTCGGTTCAATAATTTTGGAAACAAGACTGGTGATTAGACGACAACTTTGAATTTGCAAGTGAGATAATAACAAAGTACTCTCGCTTTCCTTGACAAGGAGATATGTTTCTCCCTGAGAGACTTTCACGTCACGTGCCTCATTTTTCTTATCACTCAAAATGACAAAAATCACTAGGATCAAAGAAAATTAGCATATTATATCATCGTTAAGGACGCGATATGGGCCAACATGTTAGAAGCATTACGAGGCCTTAACTGAGGCCCAGTAAGTATTTATATTGCTTAACGTTTTGCTTAGGACAAATTTACGTTTTTAATTCGAATTTCTGTTGGTTCAATTTTGTTCGTTTCTGAATTTTCAGTTCATGACTTGGCTCATTTGACCAATCAGTCTATTTTCAGTCCATTACAAAATAATATCCAAGATCCTATGCACAAGATTAAAGAGGATATTACCTGATTCGATCTTGGAAACACAAGGAGCTTTTGTTTCTAGCCGGTTAATATCTGATAACGTGATTATAGCGCATGAGATGGTCCACGCCCTCCACACAAATGCGACAACTGCTATAGAGTTTATGGCGGTTAAAACCGATATGTCTAAGGCATATGATCGAATAGAGTGGATATTCTTAGAAAAGCTGATAGAAAAAATGGGCTTCGACTTACAGTGGATTAAATGGATCATGTATTGTGTAACATCAGTTACATATTAGGTGTTGATCAATGAAAATGCCCATGGCCTAATAAAACCCGGAAGGGGAATTCGGCAAGGAGACCCGCTCTCACCTTTCTTGTTTATTCTATGTGCAGAAACTCTGGTAAGTCTTCTGAATAAATCTGAAGAGTTGGGGATGCTGAATGGTGTGAAAGCTTTTGCTTCTGGTCCAGCAGTTCATCATCTTCTATTTGCTGATGATAGTTTGCTATTGTGCAAAGCCAATAAGGAAGAGAGTTCCGAGCTAAAAAGATGTCTGCAAGTTTATGGGAAAGCTTCAGGGCAAGTTATAAATTTTTACAAGTCATCCATAATATTTGGTAATAAGGTACCACCAGACACTCGAGAAGAAGTTAAAAATTGTTTAAGCATTCATACAGAAGGCGGAGAAGGAACTTACCTTGGTCTGCCTGAATGCTTCAATGGATCTAAAGTAGAATTACTAATCTTCATCAAAGAACGCTTGGAATCTCGGCTTAATGGATGGTTTGCGAAGTCGCTATCTCAAGGTGGAAAGGAAGTGCTTCTCAAGTCAGTAGCTATGTCTCTCCCAGTGTACACTATGAGCTGTTTTCAATTACCTAAAGAAACCTGCAAACGGATTACTAGCGCAATTATATCATTCTGGTGGGATAATGAAAAAGATCATCATAAGATACCGTGGGTTTCTTGGGAAAAGCTTTGTCGCCGCAAGGAGATAAGACGGTTTAATCAAGCTTTACTGGGCAAACAAGCTTGGGGGATCTGGGAAAAGCCAACTTCTCTGCTAGCTCAGATTTTAAAACACAGATATTTCAAGAGAAAATCATATTTTGAAGCCGGAAAAGGTACAAGGCCTTCCTTTGCATGGCGAAGTATCTTATTTGGTAGAGAATTGCTGAGTAAAGGTCTCTTCAAAACTATTGGGAATGACCAGAATACAAGAGTTTGGGAAGAAAAATGGCTCCCGGATAAGCTCCCAAGACCTCATGTAAAGCCATTGCTTCCTTATGATGAGGAGCTCCTAATCTCTGACTTTTTGGTTCCAAACTCATCGGCATGGAATATCCCAATACTCAGGCATTATTTTGAGGACCAGGATGTCAAGTTGATAATCCAAACAAAAGTATCTCCACGAATGCAGGATCTCTTTCCTGGTATTTTTCTAAGAATGGAGTATACTCAACTCAGAGTGGCTACAAGCTAAGCGAATCCCTTATAGAGATGACAAACCCCCATCTACAGGAACTACCTCAAATTGAAATGCAGTTATGGTCACGAATATGGAAACTAAAGACAGTTCCTAAAATCCAACATTTCTTCTGGAAAGTGTTAAAAGGTGCATTGGCTGCAAACAAGAGGATTACCTAATGATGGGAGATGTTCTTCTTGTGACTCGGCGTCGGAATGTCCTCTTCAATTGCCCAATGGCACTACAAACCATCCCAAGGTCTGGTTTCTCTCAAACTTCTTCTTTGATCAACATTCGCCACTTACTGGCCTGCATCGATCGCAATGCTTTAGATCCTCAGATCCGTAAAGCCCTTCCTTGGGTCCTGTGGAATATTTGGAAGGCGAGAAACTCATTTGTTTTTGAGAGCTTAATTCAAAAGGCACACGATGAAATGGAGGCATGGTTTATTGCTAATTGGATTCAGGAGATACCTTCAGATAGACAAATACCTGGTAACGATGCTACGACCCGCTGGAAAGCGCCTCCGTCTGGCTTTACTAAATGTAATGTGGGAGCTTCTTGGATAAACCCCCAGAATCATTATGGAGTGGAAGCTGAGTTGTTGAGTCTTCTATGGATCACCTAGGACTCTGGAAGCTTTCAAGTTTCGTAACAGGTTCCGGGATTGTACCCATTTGGTATCGGAAATTCATCACTTCCTCCTCAAATTTTCTAAATGGAAAGTGAATGTCATAATCTTTGGGCTGTTGGGCCTTTGGTCTTTTATTTATTTCTTTCTATGTTGGTTTTCATTTTTTCATTTGTTGTTGGGCTATCTTTAAGCCTAGGATCCCTTTGTATCCTAAAAATCTGCGTACCTTTATTTATGAAATCATCACCTTGCGGAAAAAAAAAAAGACTTGGCTCATTTATTTTCCTCTCATGGAACGTTGGTTTGGGTTTGACTTTTAGTATATTCTTACCAGACAATGAAATGTCTTGTAATGATGATTATAATAGATTGTAATGATGATTATAATAGATTGTAATGATTGTTTTTTTATCTGGAATCTGGATCTTCCATTGTTTTGACTATTTAGGAACATGTTTTTACAATCAGATGCTTCATTTTTTTAAGAGAAATCAACCTTTAATCCATTCTTATTTAAAGAATACATCTCCTTACCAAAAAAGATTTGAATCCGGAACACAAGAGAACCAACCCCCTTGTATTACCACTAGGCCACCACCTCTTTGGTAGGTTTGTACCATACATTGATGATATATAAAAAAAGCTATTTTAATAATGTTTTCTAAAATAAAATAATGAAATAAACCTACACTTTTATCGAAAATCTTTTGCTATGACTTGTGATTTTGTTCAAATCATTATTTGACTAAAATTTTTAATATATTTATTTTAGTAATTTTTAAACACATCAAACATAAATTCAAAATTTTTTAAAATAACAAAAAAATGGGTTTAAAAGAAATTTTAGAGAGAAAGAAATAAAAAAGTAAATATATTACCATTCATTCAAATTACAATTTTAGTTTTTTTTTTTTAATTTTTGAGATTTTGAGTTTTGGTTTTTGATACTAGATAAAAACTTGTTACTCCAATTCTTCGTTATGTCTTTGACCCTTTTTACGATATATTTGAATATATGACATTTTTTTGTTGTGATAATCTGGAGGTTCCTCCGGGCCTTAAGCCCAGATAAATCTCCCTTAGGTTCAGCTTCTTTTTTGCACAGTTTTGCTGTGAGTTAGATGGTCAAATGGATTTGAACCCAGATCTCAAAGCAGGCACATACCTATTTTCAAACCATTGGGATACCACTACTTGGTTCATAAATGACATTTCTTTTGCGTGACTTTTTTTGGAAGTCAAAAATATTTATCACATTTGCCAACTCCGTCTATACTAAGGTGTTCTTAATAACATTTTTAGCATTAGAAATTCGCGAACCAAAAGTAATTGAAAAGTAAAAGTAATTCGCGAACTTAGTAAAATTCGCGAACTAAAAGTAATTCGCGAACTTAGTAAAATTTACATGTTGACCCAAAATACGACCATAACTTACTAACGTTCATGCCAAAGTCTGACTATCACGATCATTTGCTTATCAGGAGAACAAAGAGTCATCGAAGTGACTGATTCTTGGTCCAAAATTACTAATAACCCATCCCTTGATTTTCTTATGTCATTCTTCTTGTCATTTTGAGTTAACATTTTGGTCAAAACAAAAATAAATAAAACGAGATGGGGTCATTATCCAACCCTTCATCATTTATATATTGGATTTACAGTTGAACTAAAATAATTAATTTAACTATGGTTGTAAACACAAAAAATGATTTTCTTAAATATTTAGACTATATATTGGATTTACAGTTGAACATAAATAATAAATTTTGTAAAGATCGAAGATGTTTTACTTATTCTGTGTTGTTTATTGCTCTTGACCAATGGTCGATATATATACATATTTACAAGTTAGAGTTTTGCTTGATAAACAATAAAGACAATCTCTAAAGAAAAAGAAATATATGATATAAGCAAATATGTACGACATACGATATTATTTCTATCGCTCCTCTCTCTTAAGCTGGAGTATGGAGGTTTTTGATGCCCAGCTTACTCCGAAATGCAGTAAATTCTCGTTGTCCCACAGCTTTGGTAAAGATGTCTGCAAGTTGATATTTGGTGGAGACATGAGCAGTTTTGATGGTGTCATTTTTGATCTGATCACAAAATAATGGCAGTCCTTTTCGATGTGTTTTGTTCTCTCGTGGAAAATGAGATTAACACTAATATGTAAAACTGCCATGTTGTCACAGTGAAGATGCATATGTTGATTCATCAGGACGCCCAAATCAGAGAGAAGTCCTTTGAGCCAAATTAATTTTTTGGAGGTCCAAGCCATTGCATGATATTCAACTTTGGCAGAAGATAAACTCACAGCCTCTTGTTTCTTCGTTTTCTAGGAGATCAGTGACTGACCAAGCTATATAAACCATACTGTTAAAATTTTTTGGGTCAATGGACAGCCATTGTAGTCGGAATCACACCATCCATAGACTTGTAAGTCAGAATCAGCTCTAAGCAGAATTCCTTGTCTGGGACTGTGCTTAAGATATCACAACAGTCGAAGAACCGCAGTGTAATGTTCTTCTTTGAAAGATTTCATAAACTATGATAGAATATGAACTGAATAGGCAAGATCTGGTCAAGTTACATTGAGATAAATTAACTTACCAACAAGACGACGGTAAGGCGCATGATCTGGTAAGAAAGGACCATCGGCTAAGGCGAGTTAGTGATGTTGTTCAAGAGGAAATGTGGCTGGCTTGCAACCCAACATACCCGTATCTGATAAAATGTCAAGATCATATTTCCTTTGACCAGAGCCGTGCCAAGGATTTTAGAGACATAAGGCGAACAAAAAAAATAAATCGTATTATATATTTTTGTAGTAAAATATGTGTTGTAATTAAAATTTAACATATTTTGTAATAAACTAGATATAATAAACACTATTTTTAGTCTATGAAGATAAATTTGTTCGATTTTCTTAAGCTATAAAATATGATTTTATATTATTTTGCAATCAATTTTAATTAACATTATTTTCAATATATATAAGGTTCATTGTCTAAATAGATATTTTCAGAAATTTATTTCTAAACAAAGTTCTTTTGGAATGATTTTTTTTCAACTATAGAAGGCGCTGTTTGGAAATAATTTTTTGAAAGTGTCTATTTTCGGGTATTTTCTCTAGATATAAATATTAAAATTTAAAATTAATTAAAATTTGTTAAAATATTAAAAATTAGTAACAATATCTTTTTAATATATGAAAATAAATTTTAAACTAAAAAAATCACACTAAATACATATTTTATTAATATATCAAATATTTTTTTAAACATTCGGACCCTAAAACTTGCCTAATATTTTGGGGCCTAAGGCGAATGTATTTTTGTTTACACCATAGGCACGCCTCTACCTTTGACTCAAATAGATGCCTTGCGGACTGCGTGCAACCTCTATCCCCAGAAAATACTTTAACACTCCCAAATCTTTCATATGAAAACAAGTGCTAAGATAGGTTTTGAATTCACGAATAGCACTAAGTTTGTTTCCCGTTATTACCAAATCGTCAATGTAGACCAAAACTCTCAACTCAATCCCATTCTTTTCGGACACAAACAAAGAGTAATCGGCCAAGGATTGTTGAAAGCCATATTTTTAGAGAGAAGACGTAAGCTTGGCGAACCAACACCTTGGTGTTTGTTTCAAACTATAAAACGACTTGCGTAGTATGGATACTTTGCCTTTGTTCTTCGCATGAAATTCCGGTGGAAGTTTTATGTACACTTCTTCCCAGTTGCAAATATGTACATATTATCTCTATTATAATTTAACTACGGTCGTAAATACAAAAAAATAATTTTCTTAAATATTTAATATTAGATTTACAGTTGAAAAAAAATAATTAATTTAACTACGGTTGTAAACACAAAAAAATGATTTTCTTAAATATTTAGACAAGACTCCAAGAAAGAAACAAAGAAACGGGAGACAAAGGTTTTTGGTTTTCCGCAACGGTGCCTGTGGAGATTCCTGAGGGTTTTTCTTGGATTCCCAGGATTTATTCAAATTACATTAAACTAAAATATAATTTTTGGAAACTGGTGAGAAATCAAAGTTTTCGGTTTCCGGAAATAAAAAGAAAAGAAAAAAAAAAGAGAACAAAACGCCAATTATAGTCGATTTATCACCATTAACGAGGCTATACATTTTTGTTTTAAAAGTCTTGTTTAGTTGGTCTTCTTAATTAGGAGCAAAATCTAAAAAAGAAGAATATAAATGAACCTCATTCCAATGTTAAGCAACATGTATTTTCTGTGATACAGAGAGAGAGAAAGAAGCACAAAGAAAGGCTCCAACTTTGGCACTTCCTCGTTCTTAGCTTTTGATTTGGCTGCTACTAGTGTACAAAAAACAACAAACAGGTGATTTTGTTTTTTTTTTTCATTCTTTTCTTCTGCCTTCTCTATTCGTTGAAATGGTTCTTCTTGTTCATCATTTCAATCTCTACATACTCTGTTTTTTTTTTATCTTTCTTATGTTCTGTTCTTCTTAGCTTTCACGTTTTTACCAATTTGATCAGTAAAACCAAATTAATGCTTATGTTTATTTAGACTTTCTACAGTCTCTGTATTTGGTTTCATGCTTACGAATTTAATTGCTAAAAGTTAAAGATTTGATTTGGTTCGTTTGAAAAAATTTGAACTTTTTTGGAGGGTTTTAACAAGATTGTTCCTTTTTTTTTGGTTCTGGTTTAGGGTTGTTTCTTCTTCAATCAATGGAGAATGTCATTGTTAAAACATCGAATCTATCAGAAATCATCTCCAAATTCGCTAAAGTCTGCAAATTTAGATCCATTGGTGTGTTCCCTGACCAGAGACCAAATTCAAAGGACCCTTGTGAAGTAGAAACTTTGGGGGATAATAAAGGCAACGAAACTGAGATTTGTGATTTCAATCATAAACCTTCGAGAAAGATTCGAACTTTTTGTTGGGATAATGATGAGATTTCGAAGCTGTTCGACATTGTTTCAACTCTTAAGCTCGCGTACGTTGAGTTTCAACAAGCTCATTTGCCTTATGATCCTGACAAGATTATAGAAGCAGACAACCTCGTTGTGTCTCAGCTCGAGGCTTTGCGTAGAATGAAGCGTCTCTACCTCAAAACGAAACAACTCCACGCAAAGAAGACCGAGCTTGATGCTGCTGCATCTTCTTGTTTGGATCGATTAAGAGATGAAATTGAAGTGAATGAGAAGCATTTGGAGAAGCTCAAGGCACAAGTGAAAGCAAAGGAGAGTGAGGTTTACTCTCTGAAAGAGAAACTAGATTGTTTGATTGTAGAGAATAGGAAACTTGAAGAAAGGATTGTGAGTGTTTCTTCGTTTGAATTCGTGTTTAGAGCTGCTTCTAAGTCCATTCACAACTTTGCAAAGCCATTGATCACTCTGATGAAAGCTACAGATTGGAATTTGGACAAAGCAGTGGAATCTATTGTTGGAAATGTATTGTTTGCTAGGAAATCAGATAAGAAGTATGCTTTTGAGTCATACATTGTTAGGAGAATGTTTCAAGGCATGAAGCTTAGTCCATGTGATGTGACGGAACTAATGAGTTTCGATGATCCATTGGACGCGTTAACAGCATTTCCAGATTCGGCATTTTCAAGATTCTGTGGTCAGAAGTATCTTTTAGTTGTTCATCCGTCGATGGAGGCTTCGTTCTTTGGGAATTTGGATATGAGGGGACTAGTTTTGCTTGGTAAGCATCCAAGAACGATGTTTTATCGAATCTTTGCGAAAATGGCAAAGTGGGTATGGATTCTTGGATCTTTTGCAGCTTCTTTGGATCTAAAAGCAAAGATCTTTGTGGTCAGAAGAGGAACCAGATTCTCAGGTGTCTACATGGTATCTGTAGTTGGTGATGAAAAAGAAGAAGGACAAGGCGATTTAAGCGTTGAGTTCATTACAATGCCGGGGTTTAAATTCGGAGATTCAGTGTTTAAATCTCAGGTTTATCTTGCTAAAACAAAAGGGTAGAAAAAACCTCTTTGCAGATTCGAAAGTTTCATGTAAAGATCTTTGCTCTTATAAAAAAAAAAAGTTTTGTAGGTCAGTAAAATAATATTTCTCCAATCATTTGCTTTGTATCTCTTTTCTTCACATTCAAGTTTTGGTCTATAGTTAATAAATTCAAGTTTCTTTGTTATATGAAAGGCAAAAACATTCAATCTTTATAGTCTTCACATATTTCAGTTTCAAACTTTGAACTTAGCAACCTTAAGATAGTGTTTTCTTTTGTGTTGACAAAGAAAGATAAAACATTTTTGTTTTCATAAGAGTAATCATTTCTCCCTTCTGTTCGGAGTTGGAAACTTTAATGTGGACAATGTCATTTCTATGTTCTCGAGGGATGGAGCCTTGATTTGGTAACAAATTGTTCTTAGCTCTTAGTTTACCTCAAGGCAACTGTTTTATAAAGATACAGTATGAAGTATTTAATGTCAATACTCTACCACAAAAGAAAAAGGGAGTAAATATAATAACATAGCTTGCCTTATTCCACATGTGAAAAGCTCACAATTGGATTCTTAGATAGGTTTATGATCGAGAAAAAGAAGACTATATGTTCATTATTGAGATAAAGGTAGGATCCCCCACTGATGCAGAAACCCTTTTCCGGTGGTGACTTCGAGAACCAAGAGCGCTAACACCGCCAACATTGCTGCTCTTCCATTCCATGTTTCTGCACTTTTTGTCCATCCCCATTCCCACATTGTCACTGGCGCTGGTAACTCCCTCCTCTGTGAATCATACGTTGCTAATAGTTCTTCTACACTCCCGAGCGGCACTAACGACTGTCCAACCAAAAAAAAAAAGGGAACAAACCACACCACTAGTCAGCAGTTTAGTGCACTAATCGAAGTGAAGAGAACAACTTCTTTTGTGAAGCTTTTTAAGTACATAAAAAGATGAAGAGTGTTTGTTTACCTGCCGAGCTTCAATGTTTGAGACTGCCATAGCTCCAACATATGGAAGACTTTCTATAACAGCATCTGCTAAGTCAGATATAAACATGGGTTCTGTTCCTAGCGCAGGCACTCGCCCCCAGTTTTTGATACCAGACTTCAAAGCCAACTCTTTATACTCAACATCTATCTCCTCCAGAGTTTCAATGTGCTCACTCACAAAGCTGTTAAAACAGGAACAAACTTGAATTTCAAATAACCAGAAGAGACAGAATTTTTTGCCAGAAATACTGATTTACCTTATGGGTACAGCCAGAAGATTTTCAACACCTTTTTTACCAAGTTCAGTAATGGCTTCTTCTGTGTATGGTTTCAGCCATTCCACTGGTCCAACTCTGCTCTGTTAGGAGTGTTGCGAAAAAATAATATTATTATTTCTTCAGATTCACATTACCAAAGAAACCAAAATTAATGGATAAGACCTGATAAGCAAGAGTGTAAGCATTAGTTATATTTCTCTTGTCTAATTCCTCCATGATGAGATCAACACATTCTTCCATCTCGGCCTTGTAAGGATCACCGGCTTCTTCAACATACGCAAGAGGCACGCCATGTGCACTGAAAAATATTACAACCTGTAACATATATTTTTGGTTTGAAGCATGTCTTAGGATAGTTGAATTAGCAAAACCAGAAAACTACAAATAGACTTGAAATTCTCTATTCCCACTAGAGAATAATTTAAGATATATATAATAGAGTGAGCAGACACAAATCTCAGGGAAACGTAAGAGATAAATGACAGGAGAAGAACTCATAAAGAATTAAGAAGATATCAAATTGAATATAGAAATGGAAAAGATTGTCTACCTTACTAGGGGAACCAAATTTTCCCAACTCGCTTTGGATTAGATTTGCCATTGCCTTTATATATCCTTCCCGCTGATACCAAGATGGTATAACAGTATGCTGCATGTTCACAAGATACTCGTCCTCTCTATGTAAATAGTGAGTCAAGCACAGAAAAGTAACTAATTAAATAACATATGGTCTTGGTATATTTAAAAATGAAAGATGTGCAAGTCACACCTAAATATTCTCTCCAAGAGTCTTAGGCTTGAACCACTAGTCGATATCGAAAATTGAGGATAAAGAGGTAGAACAACTAGTTTTGTAATTCCATCTCTCTTTATCTGCAAGAAGATATAGAAAGGAAACGAGTAAGAATCACAAGGTGCAAATTCCAGGTGTTCACACATAATTCAGGTCATTATTGTTCTACACAATAGTTCAGCTTCAAAGAAATATGTTTATGTGGTGTTAAAGAGTAGATATATAAATCAAGATACTTAAGCTAGGAGCATATTGAACATACCTGTTCAATGGCTTCCTCAGTGAATGGATGCCAATACCGCATACCAACATATACCTTTGCTGGGACATCTTTTTCCCAAAGGCACTTTCTTAATTCTTCAGCCTAGTGAAGGTATGACAAGTACAACATAAGAATGTAATAATGGCAGGAATTAAAAGCAATGAGGAGCAGGGGAAGCTAAATAACTAAAAAACCAAGAACAAATGGAATGGGAAACTGAAACACTTTGAGACTAACGAGCCATTTTAGTTGAATGTAAGCATGAAGCAAAGATTGACTTTAGATAATAAAGCTGATTCATTGAGAAATGTAAGCCTTGATTAGTCAAAGCTAGTTTTAACCCGTTTTTATTCAGTACTTTTAGGTCCTCATTTCATGATAAAACTTGTACAAAACAGAGAAAAATCTTCAAAACATGACAATGAACATCCAAGAAAATTAGTTGTGATACCTGAGCATCAGTAATGTGGCGAAGAGGAGAACCACCACCAATAGCTGCATATCCTTCCTTGCTCTTAGGTGCCCTTGCTACTGATATAAACTGTGCTAATGGCTTCTGAAGAAACTGGAAGAACGGTGGCAACCGAATAATATCCTAACCAACGATCATGTATTTGGCATAAGTTGTATGAAAACATGTAAAGATGACATCTTTAACATAAAAAAAAAAAAACATGTAAAGATGAAATAAGCTTTGTTAAAACAAGTAAAGTTAGGCATTTTCTCAGACCAAAGAGAGTATAAACTATACCGGGTCGGCAAAGAGGTTAAACAAAAAAGGTTGAACATCATCTAAAGTCTCAGGGCCTCCAAGGTTCAATAACAAGACTCCAATTTTAGCATTGGCATCACTGATTACTGAGGAAGATGAAATGTTTAAAGGATTTGAAGTCACCAAAGCTCTCAAAGGCAATGAATATTTTTTAAGCAGCCGGTTTGAAGTAGCAAATGATTCAAAGGGTAATCTTGAGAAGTTGACAGATCTTTGTGAATCGTTACTGATTTGTGGTAAGAGTCTGCATACAAAAGAGAGTACTTACTAATCAGTTGCAATGTCAAAGCTACAGATAATATAAATATAAATATAATCATGATTCCGAAACTTACGGAGGAGGACGAAACGTTGAGTAGGAGGAACAAGAAGAAGAAGAAGGAGATGCTGAACTCATGGCTGGGCAATTCATTGCAATTTCAAAACTTCAAGGCAACGATTGGATTTGGAGGACTAAAAATATCTCAGAAATTTTCGTTTTCAATAAATCACACAGTTGTGATAAAATGAAAGGACTTGGCGAGTGAGGACGGACAACCACACGTGTCCGATAAACCACTAACCTTTTTTTTTTTGGTTGGTGAAAACTCAAAATCCTTTGTTTAGTACTTTTATTTCTCTGAAAAATTGCAAAAAAAAAAAAAACAAATTCGGTAAAACCAAGTTAGAAGAAAAATTTCAGATAGTGAAGGAATAATTTCGCAGTAACAATTTGGTCTCCTCTTGAGAGAGCCTTTCCATATTTATAATGTCTTCCACTTGAAGTGACCACAAAATTTCCGTTAACTCGTTCTCAAGTTATCTAAGAGACAACTCACCATCATTGTCCAACTTACTGTAAACTTTCTCGGCTTTGTTTTTAAGTCGAATTGGGCGTTTGTTTTAGGCCCGAACTCACATAATTTAAGTATGAATCAATGTAGCAATTGAGCCAAAAAAAAATTATGTTCAAAAGATGATAAGAGAGTTCAAACGAGACGATTTGACTGGCATGTAGACGTAGTTGATATAAACTTCTATCATTTGTCCTAGGTGCTCATAGAACAAATTTAATAACTAATATTTTGGTCTATCTTTCTAAAACAAAGGAGTAAAAAAAGTTATGTAAGTAAGTAAAATAATATTTCTCCAAGGATCATTTGCTTTGTATCTTCGTTCACATTCAAGTTTTGGTCTATAGTTAAGGGAATTTTGTCATTTATATCTAAAACGCGAAAACATACAATCTTGATAGTCTTCTCACATTTCATTTTCCACTTTAAACATAGAAGAAACCTTAAATTGATTTTTTTTTTTTGGGTTGAGAAAAAAAAAGATAAAAACTTGTTGTTTTGATCATATTTTGGTCTGCTCATTCACCTGAAAACAAGTCTCTGCAGAGCTCTCCATAGAATCTAGAGACAAGTTCAATGAAGACAGGACTTTTAAGATTCTTCCAACAGTAGAGAAGCTCCTCTATGTCCATTAAATCATCCATTTTTCCTTCTTCAACAATCAGATGAATCAGATAGTTTTCAAAGCTTCTGCAAGCATCTTCCACAGCTTTGTCTTCGAATGCATCTCTTGAGTTCAGAGATTTCCTGGTCCTTGCTGCATAAACAGGCGTCGTGATTGGTGTAGTGAACAGCTTCTTGGCTGTTGCTGGTGTAAGAGGTGATTGCATAAACTTCAAAGAATCATCATCGTTCACACTAACTGCAATGGAGAATAAATAGATCAAGAAGCTGATAAAATTTCATGTTAAACTTGCAATAGAGCACATTTTGGCTTACAAGAGGAACTTCTGGTTTTGGTGCTGCTCATTTTCTCGTCCTTGTTTGTGCTGAGAAAACAGAGACAAGACAGCAAAGAGGGAGAAGAAGAAGAGATTGGCTTATTGGGATGATGATGATGATGTCTAGGTTTGACATTGCCATGACGGGCACGAAGAGGTCGAATAAAGACAGGTCTTTTAACTCTGAAGCGGAAGAGAGATACAAATCTGTTGCATGATTTGGAAAGCTTTGATTTAAAGTTAATCAAAGTTGTTTTCACTCTCATTGTCTTGGAAGCTTTTTGATGTTGTTGTTGTGATCCTCTTTGGCTTTTTGTTTGTATAAGGTTAGAGGATTGGGTTGTGTTGCGTGGGGTTCACGTCTTTGGGAGTGAAAGTCATGATGGTGGAGTCCCATGAAGTTTTAAAAACGGTGGAGAAGAATAAATGGTTTTTATTGTAAGTGTTTGGTGGCTCTTGCTTATGAACAAGATCCAAAATTATGAAATATGGTTTTGTTTTTGTTATATAGGAAAAGGTCGTTGATTGATTGGTGAGTCAATGCAGCAGCATGTGTTGAACATAACCCGGTCCCACGTCTAGTGAAAATGTATCAATAGCCTACTATTATAATTAGGGCATTGCCACTAGCCAGCTTGGTTCGTTCAAGTAAATAATTTAAAATTAAGAAACAAAGTCAACTAAGACACAGAGCATAGCATCCGGAGTTATCTCCAGATCACTTTTCCCACCTTCCTCTTAGATCTAGTCTTACGCTTTGCTTGTTGAATCCCTTCCTATTCCCATGGCTATGGAAAAACTCAACCATTTCTCCCATGAATGCGAGCTGACCACTCCAAAGATCATCACAGACAGCATCTGCAACATTTGCTACAAAGATGAAGCTGTCAAGTTCTCATGTAAGTCTTGTAATTTCGATCTCTGTAAAGCTTGCTCAAAACTTCCGGGGAAGGTTTCACACAGCTTCCATCAGCATACTCTAGAGCTTTGTCTACTCAAATATGATCGGAAACCAAGATACATCATCTGCTCTGGGTGTGGGAACATGTCTTCCGGCTCATTCTACGAGTGTAAGACATGTGAGATCTACCTAGATCTCGATTTTGCGCTGCTGAAGAACATTTCCGTGGCTTGGAACATGGAAGAACTGCTCGATGACAGCCATGTCCACTTGCTTAGGAGGTGTAGACCAGGACCAGACGCCCAAGGCTCTTGTCTTCTATGTGAGCTTCCAGTATCTCCCTCCTCCATATGTTACGGCTGAACACCCTTTGAAACGCCTTAGTTACTTACGAACTTGTGGTAATAAGGTATCGTGTGATGCGAGCAAAACGACGATCGTTGGTGTCCCGTATAGCTGTAGAAAATGTGATATTGACCTTCACCTGAGGTGCGCAGACTCTTTGTTGCGAGGTTTGATGCACAAGTCTCATGAGCATAGACTGTTTTATGCACCTGAATATGCTCTACATATCTCTCGAAAAGGGAAAACTTGTCAGGTATGTATGGGAACTAAGGAGAACTCACTTGAATTATATTATCTCTGTGTGAAATGTGATATGAAGTTCCATTTCGAGTGTCTTGATATACCTGTGTCTTTGTTTAAGAAATCTTATCACATTCATCCACTCGTGTGCAAAATATTATTAGGGGAAAAAGACTCTTTGGAGTATTGTGGCGTGTGTGAGACAATGGTGCGTGCAAGAGCTCCTGCTTATTCTTGCGAAAAATGTGATTTTCTTGGTCACATTGAATGCATTCTACGCGAGGTAATTAATATGTAAACACAATTCTGTTTTTTTTTTTTTTTTCTCTAATGATGATGGTAATGACGAATGTTGAGTTACTCTTACTCATAAATACAAGAAAAGCCCTCACCATTGTACTTGAAAGATCTGTATTTATGTGGTGAAGACGTCACAGAGACAACAAATCGAATAAACAAAATGGAAACCGAACTTATGGTGTGTCGTCTGTATAAATATTGTTTCCTTCTTTTGGGCCACCCATCCCTAATGTTTGCCAGATATATGTTGTAGGTTAATGATTGGGAGCATATTCATGTGATGAAACCGATCCACTTGAGCGAGCTTGAAGAATATGCAGATTGCAAGATATGTAAAGGCAAAATATTTGGTAGCCCTTATAAATGCACAACGTGCAGCTTCCAAACACATTATTTCTGTGCAGAGCTGGGGCAGCCATCAAAAACTCGGCTTCTTCACCGAGACCACCCTTTGTCACTTCTGCCTAAGTCACCGACAGGAGACACAAAGAAATGTGACAACTGCAAATAGGGTATAGATAATGAACTCAATCTCATTTGTCGAATCTGCAATTTTTTCATCGACATAAGTTGCGCCTTGAAAGTTGAAAGGCAAACATTCTCTTGGGATATTAGGGAAAAAAGTCGTTGGGGAATGGGAAGATTACTGCATTAATGACAATCATGAGATGGTTGAAGTTATCGTCTCGAGGTTTTTTTACTGCTTGTGCTGTTTGTGAAAAGAAGCTGTATGGAAAAGGTCTCTCATGCATGACGTGTGAAGAGATGTATCATTTTCAGTGTTTTGAAGTTTGGAGTGAGAAAATATACGATCATCCCTTCCATTTGAATCACGGGCTTGCAATCAAACTTACAAGTGGAGCCGAGTGCATTGCCTGCAAGATGAATATAACAAAGCATGGGTATAACTGTTCTTATTGCAATATCAGTTTCCACATTGAATGCATAAGATCTGTGGATAGATCAAGAAAGATGAAGCCTCACACTCACTATTTCTACAACTTTTGGATGGATAACTTACGGTTGAATCAAGCATGCTGTGTTTGTGCTAGACCCTGAGGTGTTTCCTTCTACGGCTGTGTTGATTGCAACTCCCATGTAAAGTGTATTGGGATTGCAGAATGTGTGAAGAGCCAGCGACATCAACATTCTGTCGTGGAAAGCTATAATAGTGAAGGCAAATGTTGTTCTCATTGTGGAACAGACATCAACATTCTTTATATCATTTTAAGGATCCGAATGGGAAATCACCTTCTTTTATTATATGCTTTATCTCTGTGTGTGTTTTTTTTTTTGTTCTGACTGCCAAAGTGCCTCTCTAATATAGTACAATGAACTTCTCAAGTTATTGGTTTTTGTGTAGCCAAGAATATTGTGTTGTGCAATTTGTTTTTGCTGGTGAATGTACTTTTCGGTTTGTCCAATCACTGCAAAATATCAAATTATCAAAGTCTGCTCTGTTCATGTTTCAGTTTCATAGCTCTCACTGATCACTTGTGCCTATTTGAAGGATGAAATTTTTTATTTTATTTTGGATAATTATCTTTTCTTTGTTGAAGAAAAATAAAGTTGACAAAAATACTATTGATCTGGAAAGGGAATGTACAGAAAAAAGGTATCCTCAAAATGTTCGGCGTTAGTGGACATAGTAGACCAAAATTTTCTCAAGATCATCATTATGACTCAAAAGTTGCTTTCTTTATTCAAAGGTCTTCAAAACGAGAAAAATGGAACATATTTGATTATCCTAATCTCATCATTTATAGATCTGTATCACCTTAGTATAACTTATATGTAGTGGGACAAACAATAATACTAAATTATTTCTACCTACAAAGATAAGATAAGCTACACACTTTGGCAAACTTCAGAAGCATCGAAATGAACGCATATAATTTCAATATTATGTGTACTTCACATATGTAAAAAGTTTTAGTTGGATTGTGAATTATTTTTGGTTTTATTTGTTTAATTTGATTGTCCGTTTAGGCTAAGGCTGCCAAATGGTGATGAACGTTTTAACGTTTTCATTCAAAAAGCTTATTTAGAAGAAGAAAAAAAAGCTGCATTTTTCTTTTGCCGTTGCCATTTGGTCAACTTTTTTTTGAACTTTTTAGTGGATTCCCTAAATCTGTTTACATTTGCTACTCTTTATTACATAATTTGGTAATTATATTTTTCAGTTATCTTGTCATTTCTATGAAGTCAAAAATGAGGCGACAAAAAAAAATGCAGTAAAAAATGATGTTCTAAATCTGTGAGAACCAACTGATTCATATTTTCATGATTTTTTTTTACTATTCAACTAATTAATTATTATTGTAGATAAAATTGAGTTCTTATAATTTTCAGTTTTTTACTAAGTATTCCTTTGCTCACCCTATTTAAAAATCCTCCATGATCAATAAAATACATTGTAAGCGTTACTATTTACTTCCTAAGTGAAACTCAAGCGTGTAAATGTGATGTCTCAAGTAGTTGATGCTGATGCTGATGCTGGTGATGAATGATGATGATACAAAACAAAAGTCATTCTTTAAGCTTTCTCTAGTACTAGACCCCACTAGTTTTCTCTTACTACATACATTCCAATCTTCAGTTTACCCCACTAGTTTTCTCTTACTACATACATTCCAATCTTCAGTTTCTTCTTTTTATCTGTCACCTAGTGACTTTTTGCTTCTTCAGCTTCTTCTTTATTATCTAGGAAACAAAAACAGAGCTTTCTTCATAGAACATCACAAAATCTTGTGAAGAGACAGAGAGAGAGAGGAGATGAGATGGGGAATTACAAGTTCAGAATTTCAGATATGATCCCAAATGCATGGTTTCACAAGCTCAAAGACATGACTAAACACTCCAAACCCAAAAACAAACCCTTTTGTAACAAAAAGAAACCCTTTTCAAATTCTGTTCCTCATCTTCATTCTTCGACCTCTTATTTCTCCAACAGCTTAGTAGCTAATAATCCTCACCATAACTCACCAAGAAACTCTCTTCACACAAAAAGGATGAGTAAAAGAAAGACTCTCTACAAGCCATCTCTTAAACCTTTTTTGACTCCTCCTCCTCTTGTATCTGCAGGTTTCAACAAGACAAATATCAGCGGTCAAGATTCATCTCACTGCATGTTTCCAGCTCTTGAAAGCTCCCCTGAATCTTTTGTCTACAGTTTCTACGAAGAGGAGGAGGGTGATGAGTTTGTTGACCTTTCCAACTTCAAGATCGACACAAAGAACAAAGCTTTCGCCAAGAAAAAGTTCAAAGAGTCTGATTCCACAGAGAAAGCTTGTCCAACAAGTAACCCGATCAAGAAACCGCAGAAAATCCATCTTTCTGTGAGGATAACTAAAGACAGAGAAGAGGAAGAAAATGATGGATTCAGAGCAGAGAAGAAATACCAAAAGAAAGTTTCTAGTGGAAGAAAATCATCTGCAGGGATAAACCTCAAAAGAGTAAATTCACCTAGAATTCAACTCTCAAGTACTCGTAGAAGCACGTCGAGAAGATCAGAGAGCAAACAAGATGTTCTTGAGAGTTTTGCAGTGATGAAAAGGTCAATTGATCCAAGGAAAGATTTCAGAGAATCAATGGTTGAGATGATAGAAGAGAACAACATCAGAGCTTCAAAAGACTTGGAAGATCTTCTTGCTTGTTACCTTTCTTTGAATGCAAAGGAGTATCATGATCTTATCATCCAAGTTTTCGAACAAATCTGGCTTCAACTTACAAAAACCAAGTAAAATCTTGATGTAATGTTAGTTAACCTAATGGTCAAATTAGTATGATTCTGTCTTGTGAAATTGTAGTTGTTGACTTGTTGTTGATGTTCATAAGAAGTTAGATGGGAACTTTGGAGATTCTCTTTGAAGTCCAGTTTTATGTTTTTTTTTTAATTTCTCTTTTTATCAATGGAAGCAAATAATAAAAGTTGTTATCATATTGTCGTTTTAATCAAAACATGATCACTAAGGGCGTGTAAGCACTACTAATTAAGACAGAACTGACCACTAACCATTGTCTTGTCTTGTCTATGATTATGAACACGTAAACAGAGTTAAACTACTCACAACAAAAAAATGAGATTATGGGAATGGATTGCGCCATTATCTTTTGAATATTTTGAAATGATGAAGTTGAAAATGGCGGTAAAAGAGAAACAACAAAAACCAGAAAAAGCCAAGAGTGAAGAGACAGGAACAATTTGAAAAATACACAAGTACGGAGTATATAGATGAAGAGCATGATCGGTGGATGTATAAGAAGAGGACCACTGACACATAAACTCAGATTTGATTAAAGAAGAAAGAAATAGAGATGAGTTTAAATCCTAAGTTTGTTTTCTTTTTTTCTGTCAAGAAGAAGAATGAAGAATGAAGAAGTGTATAGAAGAAGAGGACCACTATTGGCTTATGAAGAAGTTCCAGCAAATGACATGTGATTTGGTATGTTTTCTCAGTGAATTTTCTCGATTAGTGAACAACAAATATGCAAATGTGTCCAACGGATTTTTGCAATTTTTGGATTACAAAGTTTAAATTTGATGATGTCAGAGAAAAATTCTTCACTATATTACATATGGGAGATAATGACCATAGATTATACCAGCTATAAAGAATCATACAAATTTATTCTCTCTTGATAACTTTAGCTGCACAAAACTAATTTGTTGCCTAAAAGCCTAAAAAACCCACACAATTTTTTTTTTTTAAATTCGATCCAAATTCAAAACTCCGTTAGAGAACTTAGACTCCATTTCAAAAGTTTGTGTAGTTATATCTTTTTAAGTTTTAGTGGATATACAGTACCTAGCTAGAAGAAAAAGCAAAATTTTTGTGTGGCTTAATTTTAAATTTAAATTCACATACATTATTACCAAAATTTTACAATGATCACAAAATATCACATAATACTAGTTAAAAAAAAAATCAAATTACATACGTGGCATTTTGTTTTTTCCCTGAGTATCCAATAATAAGTTGTTTTACAAAAAAAAAAAAAAAAAAAAAAGAAATGGGAAAGTGCAACAATTCGTTAAGTGTTTAATAAGTTCATCGATTCTTCTTCGTTCTGCGCCGCTTGCTCTCTCTCTCAAATCGTCCGACGCAAACCTTCTTCTCCGATCATCGCCTGGTTAGTTTCTTTAACTCTACTTTGCTTCTGTTTACAGTATATTCTTTTGAAGCTTTGTATCGATTCTCAAAGTAGATCGGAATCAAGTAAACACATCCATCAAATCTAATTGTTCCCGATCTAGAGTAGAAACTTCACCTACATTTTAGTCTAATTCTAATTTTTCAATTTGAAATCGGAAAATCGAAATTTAGTTTATGGAATCGTTGCTTCGCTGGTGATGATGTATAATCCCTAATTTCTTGTGGCATTCACTCAGAACTAGGTTTTTTTGGGTGATAAAATCAATGGCAACAACGATAAGAAACTTGAAGATAAAAATATTAACATGTAAAAGGATAGTGAAAGAGCTTCACTCTTATGAGAAAGAAGTTGAAAGAGAAGCTGCTAAAACTGCTGATATGAAGGATAAAGGTGCTGATCCTTACGACCTTAAACAACAGGTACTACAATTTCATATTTGAGAAGTGAATTTATCGAGAAAATGCTCATTTTCTGTGATGATTAAGGATTGTGTTCTTAGCTTCTTGCTGGTTGCTTTGAGTTTCTTGTCATTCCTCATTAGCCATATTTGTATCATATAAAGCTAAATGGTTAGAGATTATGGTGATGCAGGAAAATGTGTTGGGTGAGTCAAGGATGATGATTCCGGATTGCCATAAACGTCTTGAAGCTGCATTAGATGACCTCAAGTCTACTTTGGTAACTACATTTTCTATCGTTATAGCTTTATATACTATAGTCTTTAACAAATGTAGAACCTGATCTGAAGTTTAGGAGCACGTCATTCTCTAAGTAGAACTCTTATGTATTGATCTGAAGTTTAGGAGCACTTCATTCTAAAAGTAGAACTCTTATGTATTGATCTGAAGTTTAGGAAGTAGGAACACTTCATTCTCTAAGTAGAACTCTTTATGTACTGATCTGAAGTTTAGGATCACTTCATTCTCAAAGTAGAGCGCTTATGTATGTTTCTGTAGTGATCAGATTAGTCCCCCCATGAAAATATCTTAGTCCCTCTTTGAAGAAAAACAATGAGACAAACTTTGAAATTTCCTACTCTGTGTTTTGTCTCTAACAAAAACTGGGTTTGCAGGCGGAATTGGAAGAGACGGATGAGAAAGAAGGTCCAGAGGTTGAAGATGCAAAGAAGACAGTCGCGGACGTGGAGAAGCAGTTTCACACAGAAGATGCCTGATTTAGCCATCCGTGAGTGCGTGCTTGGTCTGTAATTTGAGAATGGTCTGGTTAATCAACTGTAAGAATCTTCTTCTATTGTCATTGCTTTCGAGTGTATGCACTAAAACTTGCTTTGGTTTAGTCTGAATACATTTTGGTGATTGTTCTTTCATTCAAAATTGCCATAAGTTGGACAACCATTTTAGTACGATTCTTTTCTAACTGTTTTTAATATTGATTTGTTTTGTTTCTGCAAAGCAGCGATGATGAATCATTACCATAAACTAAAAGTTAAGATCAATAGCACCGGTTTAGAAAAATGTGAAGTTATTCTATTTAGTTAACGATTAGGATATGTATCCGATTCTTGCCAAGAGATTCTACAATTTCTGAGTCATTTATAGGATGATGAGAAGAATAAAACACATACAAGATTTGTTCTACACTTCTACTCAACAGTGTAAAGCTTATATCTTGTAAAAACTTAATAAAATAAATTAAGAAATAGTAGAAAAACAGGGAAAAATGACTGGCTCTTCTTATATTATTTGCAAAATACGCAGAATTGGCTGGTGTGTTTTTTCCTTTAAATTTTATGTTATTTTTCCTAGTACAACAGTGTTTTTCTTTAATACGTTATTTTCAGATGATATAATATTATGTGTTAAAATTACTGCAAAAAAGTCACCACATTTTTCTTGTAAACTTTTAGCTAGAATTTTACTGTCTATCTAAGTAACCCTTTGATTAATTAGATGATCATAAAAACAAAATTAAAATGTAAAACACTAAAATACATTTATTATGTAACATTGTATTCAACCCATTTAGGTTCATGTGTCGGATTGGGTCAGATCGATTCATAAATTCTGGTCTCTTTTTGACATTTATAACTACATCTAAAGTGATATGAAACCTAGACTAATGGATAAGAGGCATAAGTCAATACATTCATTGTTTTGAGTTGAAAATGTATAAACTTCACATAAATCTATTAATAATAACTTATCATATTTTACTGTTTAAAGAATTTATATAAGAGTTTTTCTATTTTATTAGACCAATCCAAGAGAGATGGAATTCTTTAATGAATCACACTGTGATTATATTATACTGGCTGCTAAAAATTTACATGTCTTGAAAAAAGTCTTTTGAAATTAATGGACTACAACGACTTCATTGAAACATGGTTGCAGCTCTTGTCTGGCCACTTCAACTTAAATGTTTAGAGCTTGCCGAAAAACGAGAGCATACCTAACTCATATCCTATGAGTTATATGAGTCATGCCAAATTTATAAAACCATATCAATAAATATCAACTAGACAAAACTATAAAACCAGTTTAATAATAATATCTAGAAATAAATTCATAGTTTGTTCAAGCAATTTATGGTGGTATAGTGGTAAAACTTTTACTTTGAGAGTTGAAAAATTAGGGTTCAGATATTTTCCAATACTATTTTAGCATCTATAAACATTTTGCAATTGGTTTTAACTTTTGAGCGAAAATCATCTTAGCTATGAAGGTGGCAAAGCGTTGATAAGTAGAAATGTGTCTTACTCACATCCAAAAACTAGCTTGACTAATTGTCATATACTTTATCGGAACATTACCCAAACATCAAACGGATAATTCCAATAGAAGTATAAAAAAGCATATTCATATACAGAAGATGAATGATTGAACATCAGTATTAGCTGCGTGAGTGGCCCTGTAGTGTCAGAATGATAAATGCTAACATGCTAATCGATTGTAAAGTGTCTTCGTCTACTCTACAGTATTTGTATAGTTGGAACAAGACAAGTGACATAACTTGTAGAATTGACATAACTTGGATCACAACCATTGATGAGAAGAACAAACACATCGAAGATTTATTCTACGTACTCAACAAAGTAATTAAGTATTTAAAGCGTTTCTTGTTCATAACAATAGAAATCAAGAAGTAGAAAAACGAGAAGACTTGTGGAGTTGGCGTCGTTTGTGAGAGAAATAATCAGAGTTTCTCATTATCCAATATCTCTCTATGTCCTTTGCCTCTCTTCCCAACACTCTTCCTGCTATTAAATCCCACCTGATATCATTCAATTCATGGTTAGCATATCTTGTTTCATCATAAGTTTTCGCTATATGAATTTTGTTTCATATATGTTTTAAAATAATAATTGATTTATGAATGTGTTGTTGTTATTAATAATATCTCTTTTTCATCATCTTCGAAATGGTAACTCTCTTTAAAAACAAAAAAAACAATCCCCTTTAATTGCGAGGAATCATTTGACAATTTAACTCATGATTTGATATAAATGTGCTTTATCCAAAAAAAAAAAAAACTATAAGTGTTCATAAGAATATCATTTATAAAAGAGTTTTGTATCGTGGAACATCATAAATATCTTAAATAATTTATTGTGGCCACCATTGCTTCATGCCCAAACTTACAGAGAGAGAGACACATAACAAATGTATAGAATATGATCAAGAAATTCAAAAAAAATAAAAATGGAAAGAGTTAAATATACAAACAGAGGCAGATAATGTTACCTATCACCGACAAGTCTGTACATCCGAAAGATGAGATCTTCTTCTTGTTCGGTCATATTGATAAACTCCCATTCCTTACTACTCACTTCTGCATTTTAGTTAGTTATAATCAACCAAAAACCAATATGAAACACATGAGAAAAGAATTCAACATAGACCAAAAGTAACAACGTTTAGATATTAACTAAATCACAGAGAGACGACCTTCGGAGTCACGTAGAGTGAACTTGGTTTGCTTACGACGGCGAAGACGACGAAGACGGTTGGTGTTATCCATTAGTATTGGAAACTGAAGAAGAGATATATACTTATTATAGAGAGAAACTGAAAATTTTGAGTTTGGAGAATGCAAGGAGAAAAAAGATGTGAGACAGACACAAGTTTGTAGAGAACTATAAAAACCAAAAGAAAAATTATAGAGAACTAGTTGAGAAGAGGAAAGAGACAGATATAAAGAGAGGTCCCTAAACTATTTGAGTGTGGACTACTGGACAAATCAGACTCTGTGCAGAAACTTGTTCTTGCTACAACTTGGATACAAATTCATAATATATCCATTATCTTCTTCAATATGATTTGAAAATATATAGTTACTGCAAATTTACACAACAAATCAAATACTAAAATTGATATTTATTCATAATATACTAATTTGTTTGGAATATATATAGATATATATATATATATGTTCCGCTCTTGAAATAGGAATACATGTATAATATATAAGCGTGTATATATATAGACATAGGGGTGGGCAAAGTAACTGAAACAAAAAAACAAACCGAACGGTAAATTTGTACTTCGGTTCAGTTTCGGTTTTACTTAAAAACCCATTCGGTTACCATTATAAAATTTACTTTGGTTTTAGTTCGGTTTAAAATCGTAAAACCATAGTTTTTTAAAAAATATAATAATTTACTTATTATATGTGGTTAAATAGATAATTGTATCATGAGTTTAAATTTTTTTGACAACATTACCTTAAAACAGTTGCACATATATATATATATATATAAACATTAGATATATAAGCATCTTATATATAATTTAAGGTTTTTATTATTTATTTATTCGTTATTAGAGTTTCATTAAATTATTTTTGCAAACCACATTACTAAGTTTGACTTCCATTCTCTTTTAAGTTTTTTAATAGAATCGATTTTGAGTTTTGATTTTTTTACAAATATAAATACACTTAAAAGTTTAATGTTTTGATTTTGAGTTTTTAGTTATTATTTGTTGTAAAATCATGAAATAATCTATAAAAACCGACACCGAAACCAAACCAACCCAAACCGAATTAATTGTTGTTAAAACTGTAAACCGAAGAAAATAAAACCAAACCGAACCAAACTGTATTTCAATAGGTTTCTAAATGGTTTTATTTTCTATAGAACCGTAAAACCAAAAAACCGAATCGGAACCGAACCGTAAACCGGAATGCCCACCCCTAAATTAGACATATAAACTACATATTAGATTTTGCAATAATTTAATAAACATAACTTTGAAAGTGAATTTCTCGAAATATATTATTGCAATAAATTTAGTTGATTATTGGTAAATTTGATGAGAGTAAGATTCAAGAAGGTGTCTAGGAAGAATTATTATTAGATTTCCATTAAAATACTATTACAATATACATTTTCTTCTATAGAGATGAAATATTATAAGTTTTCTAAGCTAAAATAAACATTAAAAAAAATTAGAAATAAAGATATAATTTCCTAATGAAATATATTATCAAATATCTACGGTATTCTATAACTAAATCTCAACCTCATTTGTTTTTTTGGCCGATCGCGATTCGGTTTCCGTTGATCTCATCAATCTCTCTCAATAATTATTTTTGTCAATTTTAGTTAAGTTCGAGTGAATGACATTATATTGCAAGTTCTAACTAATATGATAGCATCAATTCATCAATGATTATCACAGTTTTTTTTTTTTTTTTTTTTTTTTTTAATTTTGGAGTTTCTACGGACGGAGATGGATGTGGTCCTGTGGTCATGTGGGTGGGTACGTACGTTATTAACGACTTAACAACAAAAAATTAACGACTAGAGTTTTCCATTATCATTTTTACTAATTTTCTACTTCGTGAATCATATGACAATTGGAAAAAGTCCAAAAAACTCTTGAATTTTGTGTTGTCATATAGATATGTTGATCGCTAATCGTTTCTCGTACTCGTAGACAAACATATTGCCCTTTTATATACGCTGATAGGCATTGCAGATAAACCCTATTTATGACTCTTGTCAATATACAGTTGTGTCAGTGCTAATAAATTCAGTTGTTAGAATCTGACACGTAACAATTTCATTTCTATTCAAAGTTAAAGTTGTCTTAGAGAGAAATCGCTAGTTTATGGAGCTGTAAGAACCATATCATTTGATTTCATAATTCATATCTTAGCGTGAAATCATAGAGAACTATAAATTATTACAAAACATTTAGTCTAAGACAAATCCTGTTTCGATGGACCTAACGAAAGGAGTCAAGGCTTTACCTCGACTATCGTTGAGACTGAAGAAGGATAAGTTCCTTTGTGATGTGCAATTAAAAGTGATCAGTCTGACCATATATTTTAATAAACTAAGAGCATCGCCAATAGTAGAACCCTTTATGCGTTCTAACCCTTTATGCGTTCTAACCATAAAGGATTCTAACCATTAATTCTAATATAAATTTTGCAAATTTTGAAGTTAAGATACTCATCAAGAGTTCTTAAAAATGTGAAGGTCCAATGGTAGAATTCCAAATAGGGTTTTTAAAGAAAAAAGTTTTAAATTTTTTTTTTTTAAATGTATAAACATTTTCACACTTAATAATTATTGCATTTCATAAAATTTTAAAGATACATGACATAAAAGCATATGAAAATCATAAACCAGAAAAACTATTAGTTGTAATCTTGAGTGCCAAATTTATGTCATATATGCTCAACCAAATCAGCTTTCAATTATTGATGCATTGTGCGATCACGAACTAGATTGCGAATGGCCATCAAATTTCTGAGATTTGAAGGGATATCTGTAGATCAGATGCTCGCATAATCTTTCATATTATTACCTTATCCCAAATAAGAGCAGGATTTTTGACAATGACAAATCCAGCTTGCAAGACTCCAAAAGCACGCTCGACATCTTTACGAACAGCTTCTTGATGTGTAGCAAATAAGGATGCTTTCGGACCTTGTGGGATTGAAATATATTGGATAAATGTTGCCCATTTAGGATAAATTGCATCGGTGAGATAGTAAGCCAAATGATACTCGTGTCCGTTAACAAAGTAATTCACTTTTGAAGCTCGACCTTATAATATATCATCAAAAACTGGTGAGCGATCAAAAATATTGATATCGTTTAAGGTACTTGGAGGTCCAAAAAATGTGTGCCATATCCAAAGATCTTGTGAAGCCACGGTCTCTAAAATGATTGTCGATTTTTCAGATCCACGTGTATATTGGCATTTTGAAGCGGTGGGGCAATTCTTCCACTTCCAATGCATACAATTGATGTTTTCTATCATCCCGGGTAATCCGTGTATCTCTCCAATATCAAGTAGTCGTTGAAGATCTTCTAGTGTGGGTCTTCTTAGGTAATCATCTCCGAACAAATATATGATTCCTTCAACAAAATGTTCCAAGCATGATATCGCAGTGGTTTCACCAAGCCGGAGGTATTCGTCAACCGCATCAGCCGTACAACCATATGCCATCATTCGAATTGCTGCTGTAGACTTTTGTAGGACAGAGATACCGAACCTTTCAGTAGCATCTCTTCTTTGTTGAAAGAATATAACTTCATTGGAGAGTCAATCAACAATACGCATGAACAAGGGCTTGTTCATTCTAAAACGGCGTCAAAAAATATGAGAAGGGTATGTTGGATCTTCTCTGAAATAATCGTTCCATAAGCGGGTGTGTTCTTGTTCACGATCTCTTTCAATAAAGACTCTTTTTTTCTTCGTTGATTGTTAACGATCACCATGATCAACGAAAAGATTTTTGAACCCTTGATCAAAATATTGGTCAAACATATCATCCATTGTATCGTCCAAATTATTACGCGAAGAAGATCCCATTTTGTGTGATATATTGATAGAATTTTTGAGAAAATAAGTGTAGTAAGGGAAGAGTATTCTTGGTTTAGTGTTTGTATGAGAAAAGATATAAAGTTTTGGATCAAAAGAAGAGTGTTTTTGATTTAGTGTTTTTATGAGATTGAGAGAAGAAGAGTTGGATTTTTTTTTGTAGTGTGAAAAAACTTGTTTATAAGGACAAACTAAAATGTAGTTGAAGACAAAGAATCAATGTCATTACAAGTTACATATAATCAATGTTATTAGCATCAATGTCATTACAAGTGAAGACAAACAAAGCATATTACAAAGTGTGTGGTATACAAGTGTGGTTCGAGACAAAAAAAACATATTATAATTGACCATAGAATCAATGTCATTAGTATCAATGTCATTAGCATCAACTTCTTTCTTCAACTTGTTTCCTTCGTGTCATTATTGTGTCTTCAACTTGTTTCCTTGCTGTCATGATTCCTTTAAACTGGATGGGAAGTATTACTAGTATAAAGAGAACAAATTTATAATTGTAGCATTCACATTAATCATTATAAGTTGGACTCGTACCAATCTAAATCACAAGTTAGGCAATTACCAATCTATATGACAAAACTAATCTAAATCACAAGTTGGACTAGTACCAATCTAAATCACAATTCAGACAAGACCAAAGTAATATAAATAACCAAAGCAAACTGACAAGATTATATGCCCAAACAATAACCAGATTTTATGCTCAGACAATAACCACACCGATTATATGCTCAAACAATAATCAGACAGATTTTATGCTCAGATAATAGCTAAACCACTCAGATTTTATGCTCAGACAATAACCACACAGATTATATGCTCATATAATAGCTAAAACAATCTAAATAACCGATGCTATGCTTAGATAATAACCAAACCAAGGAAAAGGAAGAGAGTTAAGGAGAAACTGACTTGTGTGATAAAAGAAGCACCTCGAATTAGTGCTTTCAAATAGCAACAATTCCTCGCCTGTTTTCAAGAACAACAACACCATAAAATTCAATCCAACTGAATCGCATATGAAGGGAAGTAGATTAAAAACGCATTAATTAAACAGAAACTTAAAGTCATACAAAGGAAACCAATTTTAAACATGAACTTAATCATACATTTTAAACAAGAACTGAAACATACATTTTAAACTGAACTTAAACATTCAAGCATTTGACAACATGTCATTGATTAGCTTGTTCTTTAAAGCTATTTCTATTTCACTAAGAGGCTCGGCTTTTCCAAGTAGACTCTCCAACAACTTATGCTTACTAAGCTTCTCTTTCAAAGCAAAATCCTTCTGTTTTATCTTCCACATGCTCTGAAACTCTAACAGAGACTTCCCATCTACTTCCACATTCGCTGCATTCCTTTTACCTTTAGCCTTTGATGCCTTTACACCAGCAGAAAAAGCCATTGCTTCATCCTCTTCTTGGTTAAGTGGGTGTGAGCTTGAAGACTGTGTAGAACCCTTCTCATACTATCTTCTTTTTGGCATTCCAGTTTCTTTTTTTTACACTATTTTTAATCATGTCGAAGCTCTCTCCAAGCATGCTCTAGGGTGAACTTCGTCTTGTGATCATTCAAGAAAATCTGGTTTGTCACCTTCATAACATCATTGTCATTTTGGCCACTCGATTTTTGAGATGATGCAGCCTCATAGCAGCCGACAAACTTGCACACTACATCATTGATCTTCCCCACCTTTTCTTACAGTGACTTGGCCCTCTCACTTTCATACCGGCAAGCTTAGGACTTGATGAAACATACGCTGCAATCCTTTTCCAAAAAGCTTCAGCTTTTTGCTCATTTCCAACTATTGGATCTTTGCTTGTGTTAAGCCACGCATTAATCAGCACAACATCTTATATGGGACTCCATTTCCTTCTTAACCTACAGGACTTCATTTCCTTCTTAACCTACAGTCTTCACCTTGACTTAGAGCTTCAGACCATTGGCTGCTAAAGACATGAACTTCTGATTCACCAAGTTCAATACTTGGTGAAAGGGTCTTGGTGAAAGGCTCTCATAAGGATTAACTTCATGGTTGTGGGTTACGTGTCCACTATTTAATAGGTCCATGAACCCTGAAGAGTGACTAAATAGATTCGTAGAATCTATATCATACTTTTGTATGTGTTTAAAGAAGAAGGAAAGAGAAGAGAGAATACTTATGGGTTGTGTTAAGATGATGAAGCTTGTGGTTTGTGTTACAGATTTAGGCTTCCATATATAAGGTTATGGTTAGACGGGCAATTTTGTGGTTTCTCTTGTTAGCATTCAATGTGAAATTAAAGTGTTTACCTAACATAAACTACCAAGCATTGATCATATACATCATAAACACTTAAGCACTCAATAAGTGTGATGTAGACAGTCCTAATCACCATCTAACAATAACCATTCAATACACGACTCAAATCTTACCTAATCTATATCCAAAAAAATTCACCAATTACTGAGATAAGTTAGAGTTAGGTCGTTTTATTACCTTACACCATTGCTGAGAAGTCTTCTTAGCTCGTCACAATTGCTCCATCTTGCCTTCATAGTCAGTGGACCTCCAGCTGTTGCCTTATGACCCGATGACCTCTCACTTAAGACTCCAGCTTGCATCATCTTCGTCTCCCAAATGTACTCGCAAACAAAAACAATACAATTCGAATTAAGCTCCACAAATAATGAATTTAAGCCAACTATAAGAGATGAACTCCCAAAAAAACTACTTACAACGGAACAAACCAAGCTGATAATCGATCTTAAACTTAACATTATTAACAACTAATTCATAAGCTCATAATTGATCCTAAACTTAACATTATTAACAACTCAAACCGACTTAAGATTCTCAAACAAATCGAATAATCAACATGCAGAACTACATACATAGAACAGCTGAAATATACATGAATTTGTACCACGAGATTAAGATTTGTACCTTGAGATAGCTATTGCTGAAGAAACCCCTCCGGTTTGGTGAAGAAACGCCTCCGATTTGGCTTTTCAAACTCTCCGATTTGGTGAAGGAGAGGCGCTGATTTGGTCAAACGAAGACGCCGATGGTGACCCGCAGGCATCCCTATGATCACCTTGGTGAAAAAACTATCGGATTTGTCTCCGATTGGTTCCGATTTGAGAGATTTGGCCGACGATTTCGATTCCAATTTCGCAATCGGAGATTACACGATATGAGACAAAACACGAAAAGAGACAGAACAAAGAAAAACACGGGATCCGTTTTTTTTTCCTCATACTAATCCTCCAACCAACCAGCATCTGACACGTTAGGAGTTCTTAAAGTTTCTTAAATATCTTCCTTAAGAACCGGTTCTAGCAATAAACACTTATTTTGATATAATTTTATCACTTAATTGCTAAGAATCCCTATTTAAAACTTCTATTGGAGATGGTCTAATAGACATTGGATGAATAAAATTGTCCAAATAGACAAATATTTTGATATTTTCTTTTTGTAGTATATATAGTATTTAGTTTCATTATCTCAACATTGTACTGTTGGTGTTGCCTAGCGAAAACGTTATCTATGTTTTCTACTGTTTAGGTTAAACATAAAACAACATATATTATAAACAACAGATATATTTACAAGGAATTTAGAGCTTACAAAAAGAATTGAAACATCAAACATGGTTGCAGTAGGTCACTTTGTCTAACTTTCTTAGAACTTTCCAAGAACAAAAATATACCTTATATGTAACGTATTTATGAGTAAGATATATACGAGTGATGCCAAATTTCAAAATCAGATCGATCAATAAGTATCAACTAGGAAAAAAAAGACAATGTCAATAAATACATGCATGGTTTGTTGAATGGTAGATTTGATAGATTTAAGAACTTGGTGGACAATATTTCTGAAGTGGTCCTGTGATTATTAATGTCATGTTAGAACGAGTACGTCGATCGAGTAGATTCGAATAGAGTAGATTCTCCCAAGATTCGTCTTACCCTCCCACACTAGATTAAACAACTTATGAATGTTTAGATTTTTAAGTAGCCTCCCTAATTAATTTTCAACATTAAGTTACTTATACAGTACTTTTGTTTAAAATAAAATTATTAGTACTTAAAAAAAAGTTATTCATCAGGGAAAAAAAAACTAACACTAACATGTGGGCTTTTTTTGTTGCACACAAAAAATGATCATTTCAAAAATTTATTTTCAAACATGATCTCTCAGTTAAAAAAATACACCCTAAAAAAATACTAACATGTGGGAAAAATGACAAAAACAAAATCCTCGAGTCGCTGAATTTTTTTCCAACTTTGTTGTTAGCAAAATATCCACAAACATCGCCACTTTGTTCTAATTCTGTAAAAGTCACATCTGCAGCAGGTGATGCCAGTTGAGCCAAAATCAATAGGTTAGGTGGTACTTCTTCCTGAACAGAGAAAAATGACAATTAAGGAAAAATTTATTTGGTTTTACGAGAAGAGTTCTACATCTATATTTTTAAAATCACGTGTGTATGTGAACAAGCTAATATTCTTTTGATCTCAGATATTATTCTTGTTTTAGCATATTTCTATTTTGACTTTATATCCTTTTATATATGTGTGTTAAAATTGGATATATTAGGAACATTTACATTATGTTAATGCTACTACTAGCTGCCAAAAAAAAGTTAATGCTTCTACTATATATTTATATACATTTTTTGATAAATTAATACATTCATATACGTATGGTGGGATCTCATACTATAACACATTATATTTTGCAAGATTTATCAATGGAGGAGATTAATCGGCTTCTCCAAGCAGGTCAGACCCGCATCAACTCACACTAGAAACCCGAGCTCATCCTCTGATCAACAAAACCGTCAAACGCAACAACACATATAATAACAACAACATAAGAAATAACAAAAATGGTAAACGTGGCGATCGCAGTAACAAGAGCCAAGGGGACAAGGCATCACAACAATTAAGGAGACACAACACAAATCAAGGGTATAAACAGTAGAGCTATGGTCCTTCTCATTGGTCATATTTGTCTGGAGCAAAACCCGTTTAGTCACGTTTGTCGTGTACTCCTCTAGCACCATAAGTTTACTCAGCTCCAAAAAGGACGTCTTAATTATGCCAATTGGGACATTCAAGTAATAGTTCTATTCAGCATTCTATCAATTTTTGGGTTATCTTTCATATAATAAGATCACGGATATGATGATTTTCTATCAAATTGGGTTAACTAAATTCGTTCGTTTTCCATTATTTTCTTCATTTTCTGTCACCATGAAATTCATTATAATATTTGGACTTCTTCTTATATACAAAACATGATCTCACATTTTGTAAGGGTTTACATTCATAGAAAAAGTGAGATATTCAGGAACTTGTTTATTGCTCTCTCTGTATGTTCAAATTTAGTTGATCAATCGCACCATCAAATCTCAAAAGTGTGATAACGGCGGTAGAATGTATGCTTTGCAAAATCAACAATATTTTCCGAACACTTAACATTCAAGCTCAAATAAAATTTCAGTCTCCTTTAGGGTGGAATCCTTGCATAGGCCACGGTTCACACTCTTGACATTTTACCTTCATGTTCTATGAATAAGTTAATACTTTTCATGTGGCTTTTGAATGAAGTTGTCTCGTATGCTTATCTTCCGGTCTTTGATTGTTTATGCTTTCTTTTCACTTCCTAGCTCTCATAACTCCAGAGCTAGGATAGCATCTTTTTTTTTTTAACATAAATTACAAACAAACCAAAATTACAAAAATATTGAATAAAAATAATTGTTTTAGAATTAATGTATTTCTTTGGGTCTATACTCATCCATTTAACCGAGAAACCTTTGGAGTCATGTTAGAGCAAACGGTTTGTTCTATCCATTAGTATTAGAAAATGGATTATATAGAGAAACTGAAAATTTGGAATTTGGAGAATGCAAGGAAAAAAATAGATGTGAGGTACACAAACAAAACTATATAGGGAACAGAAGCTCAGCCACATGACGCAACAGCTGAAATACAAATATTAAAATGTGCATGTAATTCTTCAATCTTAAAAAAATCGACTCGTGTTTGACTCTGTTTGCTTCGTCGAACCAGAAAGCTCAGATTTTCACCAGCAAAAATCATAACGTGCTTTTAACGTCTATCTATCCCTTCTTCACCATACAACTCCGATCCTCAACAATTTTTTTTTTGAATATTATAAAAAGGCCAGATTTTCATGTAATTACCATGAAAAGAGTTATGAAATGTGAAAACGTAGGGGTTGAGAATCTTGAGATATAGAAAATGAAAAGTATGATGACCCAAAAAAAAAAATGAAAAGTAAGATTAAAGAAAGTAATATGTATATTACTAGTCTCGTAAGTTATTGGAGGTTGTGACACTTCAAAAGAAGTCCCGTAGCCAAATTTGACTCTTCTTCTTCTTTTTTTTTTTTTTTTTTCACCATTTGACTTTTCTACATAAAATAATAAAAACTAATTTTTTCTAAAGAGTTGGTCGATATTTCACATCAGTCACCATTTTCATTTCTCTCAGCTCACAACGAAGTTTCCTTGATTACAAACTTATCTCAATCTCCTTAAAGATCTGTCCTTTACAGGATTCCCAGATCTTTCTCTCCCTCTTTCGCGCGTTCCTTACCTCACCCGGCGTTATAAGCTTTCCGATTATCTCGCCGGAATAGTTCAAACCTTTCAATTCGTCGATTCTGCTTTCAATTAACTGATCAATTGCTTAGAAATGGCTTCCTTGTTCTTCTAAGTGTTTCTTTAGCTGAAAGTTTGTTGCTTTACGACAGTTCGATTTATCCTTACCTCTTCAAGTTCTTCTTCAAATTCATACTTATGGCGATAAGAATTACTTTCACTTATTCCTCCTATGTTGCTCGCAATCTCTCTTCTTCCGCCGGGATCCGTTTTGGTCCCGGCGGAGGAGATCTCCGATCCTGCTATGAGTTCTTGGCTCGTCCAAGATTCTTTAGTCACAAGCCAGATCGAGATAGATTTCCACGAATCAGACCTACTTCGATGATCGCTAGAGAACTCATCGGAGAAAGAAGTCAAAGTCCGCTTGTGATGGGATTGATCTCGATCTTGAAGTCAACGTCAGCTCCTGAGTCAACGACGATGAATAATGTTCTTGGAGTTTCACCGTTTAAAGCTTCTTCTATTATTCCGTTTCTTCAAGGGTCGAAATGGATGAAGAATCCGCCGGAAGTTGATGACGTGGATAAAGGAGGAACGGTGTGTGATGATGTGGACAAAGAGCTGAGTAAGTTGGAGTCTAGTGGAGGAAGCGGTGGTTGGATTAATAAGCTTTTGAATTTTTGTTCGGAGGATGCTAAGGCTGCTTTTACGGCGGTTACTGTTTCTATCCTTTTCCGATCTGCTCTTGCGGAGCCAAAGTCTATACCTTCAAGGTCTATGTACCCTACCTTGGACGTTGGTGATCGTATTTTGGCTGAGAAGGTACGAGTTTTGAATTTGCTTTGGTCTTCCTATACAAAGTTACAAACTTGATGTTGTGATCTTGATTGTGTAATGTTAGATTATGGATTAGTGATGTTTTACATGTTTAGGGAAGCTAGTGTTATGTGTTACTCTTGTGGTTATTGAACGTGTATAAATTGTTCTGCTAGATGGCACTGAGGTGAAGTTTGTTCTATAGGCAATTGCTAGACTGCTACACCTTAGCTTTTAGTTGTTTGATGTGGAGTTTTGAATTAGACTCTTTTAGTTTCTTATGATTAAACTGACAGTTTTAGCTAAATCCGTCTGTGTGACTCTTTGTGCTGTGTCAGGTCTCATACTTCTTCTGGAAGCCAGAGATTTCAGATATAGTTATCTTCAAGGTTCCTCCAATTTTGCTGGTAGGTGACAGTTCAAAATTTCAGATGTTTCAACCTGTGTTTGGTATCGTGTATTGTAAATTAAGTATTTGATGGTTTCCAATGAAAATTGCAGGATTATGGTTACAGTAGCAATGATGTATTCATAAAGAGGATAGTGGCAAGTGAAGGTGACTGGGTTGAAGTAAGCCCTTATATCCAATCCTCACTTGTTGATTGATCTGATCCTATTCACCCCATTGAAGTCTTTTTTTCACATCGGTCGGTATTAGTATTACTTTTGTAGCAGCTTACTCGGACAACAAGTTTTCTCAGAAATGAACCCAGCCCTTTTTCTGTTTTTTCTTAAAATCAAATTTGTTTTTAATCTGTGGATGTTGTACCATACAGGTTCGTGATGGGAAGCTTCTTGTGAATGACATTGTGCAAGAAGAAGATTTTGTCTTAGAGCCAATGTCCTATGCAATGGAACCAATGGTGAGCAACTTATACTTGTTCATCATTGTTTAAGTACAGATTGTTGATAAAGCTTGATTTTTATGTCTATTTTGCAGTTTGTTCCCATTGGTCATATTTTTGTCCTTGGAGACAACCGCAACAAAAGTTGCGACTCTCATAACTGGTAACTCTCTAAATCCAGAATCAGTTTGGATGATCAAATACATATATACTATCTATTATGAGCATTCTTGTACTCAATCTTATTGTGTTGATTAATGGTAATGTAAAATGTAGGGGTCCACTTCCGATAGAGAACATTGTTGGAAGATCTGTGTTCAGATATTGGCCACCTAGCAAAGTATCAGACACCATATACCACGATCAAGCTATCCCAAAAGGGGAATCTGTTGCTGTTTCATGACACAATTAAAGTTGGATGCTTCTTAGGATTAAAGCACAAGATTGTGCAAACTAGTCTGATCAGAATTGGGCAGCCTTGGAACTGAAAACTCAAAAACGTTATGATATCTGAGGATACATACTGTATTAGTTATGGATCGACATCACCGATGATCGGGAAGCCGCCGGAGAAATTATGTGTATAAAAGGAATGGAAGATGCAAAGAAAAGAAAAATGTTTTGTTGTGTGTTAAACCCTGAAATCAAGACACTAGTAACTGACATAAGTGTAGTTTTGTGTGTTTTGAGTTCATATTAAAAGAATCATGTAAACATGTATTGTAAAGAACAAAGTTTGGAAAATTTGTAATGTTAATGTTTAAATTTGAATACCAATTATTATCTTAATATTTGACCATTAATATGCAGTATTATGCAACAGGAGTTTATATGTACATTAATATGATTGTTTAGGTTGGTTTGTTTTTAAAGACCAAGAAGTAGAAGAAGAAATTAAACCTTAGATAAGTGATTAAATTGCTCATTTTTCTTAGGTAGAAAGCCCTGCAATACAAATCGAATCCAATGAACTTCACTTGATTTTCGTATTTTCTTAATGTTGGCCACAAATAAAAGCCCTTTGAATACAAATCTAGAAAACCCAAAATTGGCAATATGTATATAAAATGGATCAACAAAAAGCTGTTCCCTCCTCTTCTCCCTTTCATTTGAAACGGAAGCTGTAAAGTTTTGTTTTTCAGACTCCCCTAAGAGAGAGAGATAAAAGTCGACAAGTGGAAACAAAACCAAGATTTCAGAGATCCAGCTCCAGTTCTACGCTTTAAAATCTTTGTTTGAGTTCCATACAGGATCTGGCTTTTGCACTCCATTGTCTGATAACAATCCGCTCCCATTTTCCACGCTAATTAGCGGATCCTTCTCGTTTTCATCCATCTGAGACACAGAAACATCCCACAACATCAATTGATTCAATTCTCAACTCTTGTTTTCTCATTACGTTACCAAAAGAGAGGGTGAAACTTTTACCTGGGGCATTTGGGTTGATGTTTCGGTGGCCTTTTGTTGGGTTTCAAGTGTGCAGTAATAGGAATAAAGCACCATTCCAATCACAGCGATCAGGATACCAAGAATGTTGTGCCAGCTGAATGCGTCTTTTAGCAAAAGATACCCAAATGCTAACACTAGGCATGTTTTTAGATGTCCCAGAACCTGATAAGTGACTGGAGATGTCTTTCCAATGACGAGAAATGTGCTGAAGTTTACTGAAACAGATATGAGGCAAGACAGGACGATGAAGAACTGCATTTACACAAGGTATGTTTGTGAATATTTAGAAGCAACAAAGAAGACCATTCCACAAATATTTGCCCAGGTTCTCACCAGGACTTGAGAGGTGTACTTGAAAGCAAACACGTTCTGGTTGGTTAAGAGACCATCTAGAAATGGCCCAGTTACGAAAAGAGTGATTGCTTGATATGGGCAAGACTGATACAGAAGTTGAGTTGATGAAACCTTGAATTTCTTCTGGATCGTATTGGTCATCTGTATATAATTGGTTAAGATAACAGCAATGAACCTAACAAAGGACTACTATTTAGCTGAACCACTGACTAATACAAAGACAAATGGGAAGGAGAAAGAGAAGATAATAGGATACAATTTGGGCAACACAAGTAGTGATAACAGCCAGCAGCGACAAGACAGAACCCAGCATATTAAGCTGAAGATCTGTTACAGTTGCAATTCCAACACCAAGAAGAAGGATGACTAAGGAAAACTGGATTTTTCGACTGCAAATGAAACAAAGTGGAGAAGAATTACAGACTGAAAGGGAAAAGGGACACATGATACATAAGAAAGCTTTTCAACCATTCCACAGTAAACTAGAATAAACTATTGGAAGACAGACGTATTACTTAGAAGTGAGGCGATGAGCAATTTTTAAACCAAATCATAATACCACACTACTCTCCAAGGCTACCAATATCATACATGTCGAAATGGAAAAGACAAATGTACTACAATATCATTGCTAACCTGAATTTCTTTCTAAAGAAGATAGTCTCCAAGACAACAGTACAAGGGATGATTGCAAGTTTTGTCATCTAATATCAAGGGACAAGAGAAAGACATGTTTAGAAAAACGATGTTATAAACATGATATCACATTTGGAAGCTGGGGAAAAAAGGCTATATATAAATATACCTGGTAGAAACCAACAGAATTAAAACCCAAGCTGAGATTCAATAACCCAATAGAGATCCCATTTAGTATCCCAAATCCCATCACAGCTCGAGGATCAAAAGGCTTGTGCTCAAAAAACTTCATCCATAAAGCCACATGAAGTGAACAAAATGTGACCAAAAGATGCCAGCTTGTCAAAGTGGTTGCTGTAACATTCAATAAATCAACAATTAAAATGCAGAAAATGATTCACAAACTCACAAATTCCTCAGCAATGAAGATTCGCATAAAAGCACAATCGTAAGATTCAGAGAAAAACTGATTACAGATATGAACATTGTTGAATTAGCTTACCAAAGGTGAAGCCAAGGGTGCTAATAAGAGCCTTGTTACAGATGACGATAGATACAGAGGAAACAACGGATAAACTCAAAGCACCGATTGTTCCTAATTGGAACTTCTGGCTCTCGCTCATATTTGATTTTTATTGATTTGATCTCTCGCTTCAATTACGATCTATGAATGATCTAAAACCACCAAAAACTTTACATACAATCAAATTCACAGTATAGACAAACCAAAATGCATAAGAGCGATTCGGAGAGAAGGAAACCTCATTGATCGCATAACGGCAAAAAAATGCGAGAGGATTCGAAGCTCGGCTGCACCAATGGAAGATATAAAAACACGTCAAATCAAGAGTTATCAAAAGGAAGAAGCCATAAACCCTAGATCTACCGATGTTAGCTGAAGATTAGTAAATAGTTTAACGGAAATTGAGGAGAAGATAATGAGAGAGAGAGAGAGAGAGACCTGGAGAGAATCAGAGAAGTTGAAGGTTTTGATGGAGGAGAAGAGATTCAGAGAATTTGAAAAAGAGAAAGACTATTTTTGTGATTTGAAGGTCAGCACTCTCAGCACCATTCAGAAGAAATAGTGAAAGAGGAGAAATGCTATGCGAGGAAGAAGATACACTTCGCGCTTTTTACGTTAATGGTCCCTAAATATTTATATTATTACGGGGGCTAAATTTGTAAATATTCAAATATGCATTATTTCTCAAGCTTATGCAAATGTGGCATTCTCTCTGAGAGTTTTGCTTACATATCCAGAATTACTTCTAATTGTCATTTTCTTCTGAATTGAATATCCAGAATTACTTTGCTAGCATTATCATTTGAAAAAAAAATTACTTGTTATCATTATCAAAGTCGTAATAGTTTCATAACTTTGAAATTTTATCGAAACCGAACAAACTATAGTATAAAATAACATATTTACACTACTGATCCATCAAAATTTTTGTCGGTAGCCAAAATCTCAAACAAATTTTAAAGTGAGTTTGAAAACATAGAACATGCTATTTTAAAGATAGGGTAGAAAAAAATGAAAAAAAATTTGGCATGTGGACTATTTAAGGCTTTTCAAACAAAAAGTTAGTTCAATCTGATTTATATGTTATTAACTTCTTAATTAATCTCCTTATCCAATTACAAGTTTACTCCATTTAAGTCTTTAATAACATTTAGTATGGCATGACATCTCCTCACGTCTAACCACATCTTTATATATCTTAACCCTCACTCATCTTCTTTCATAACCCTTAAATAACCCTTAAAATCCAAGATTAGACAACAATTTAAGAAGAATGGCCTTAATTTAATCCTAATACCATTCCATATGAGGTTGAAAACAATAACAAAAAAAACCTCAATTGTTTCATTACCAAGCATAAAGCTCTCCATTTGCCTTCTACAAAACCCAGATCAATGGAGACATACTAAAACCCCAAACTCACTCACAAACCATTTTTAACAAAAACAAAAGCAAAAGATAGCCATTGTTGTTATTTTAACTCTCAGAAGTTTATTTTTTCCTAAAACTATGACAGAATCAAACACAAAACTGTACCTCTCTCTTTCTCTCTTCTTCTTCTTCTTCTTCTTCTTCTTCTTCTTTTACTCTTTATTTCCTTAGAAAACAAAGTAGCTATGAGTTTAGCTTTTGGTCTTTTGCATTTTGGTCCTCTTCTACTCTTTATTTACTCTCGGATCTTCAGTAACTTTTTCAACCTCTCCTTCCATCTCTGTAACTCCTAAACCATCACCGCCTTGAGCCACGCCTGAACACTCCCCTATTTCTCTTTTCTTACTCTCGTCTTTCTCAACTGCCACAGCTTCACTGTCTTCTTTGTTGTAAGGATCACTGTTCAGATCTATCCTCCCTGTGTTCACTACATTCTCTGCCGTATTCTTATCTGACTCAGCCGTTTGCGTTTCTGTCTTCTCCTTATCTTCTTCTTCTGCTGCAGCTGGTCCATCACGCTCCATCTGCTTCTTCTTCCTCCTCAACATCAGTGTTTTGAACCTTCTCTTCACGGTGCTACACACGTTACACGCACAGGATGACTTGTGCCTGTTTTTCCCACTTGGTGGCTGAATGCAAACAATGCAAGTGCATCCAGGCCTGTGCCTTGGATGTCTGGTTGTTGTCGCAACCTCTGGCTCGCCTAAAGTGTCTCCTAAGACTGCTGCACTCGCTAGTGCATCCAAACCACACGGTTCTTGCACAGTTTTTGCTGCCTTGCTTTCCCCAGTTCTTCTCTTCTTGTACTCTAAATAATATACACAGCACAATTAGTGTCTTGAGACTTGAGATTCTCAATAAGCTGAGAATATATATGGTAAGCCGCGTTCAACTTGACGAGCAACAATCAATAATTTAATAAAACTCCAACAAAAGGAAGGCACAACAAGCACACATGATAGACAAATATCCTGAATTTTTATATGAATCCCAATCCCTAAATTGCTCGCAGTACCAAAGATAATGAGAAGGAATATGAGAGGCCAAAGTATATTTGATTTCATACCTCTCCCTTTAAGAGCATTCTCAAGTTCCTTCAGACTCTCCTCCGGTACAGAACATGAAGACCTATCAATGTATATTAAATTACAGCAGAAGGGCCTCAAGAAATAAAGAAAAACAAATCCTAATATGGTCTTAGATTGAAGAGGTCACGAGGAAAAAACTTGTGAAAGCTCTTACCTGTTCTCATCCCAAACATTGTCAACACAAGTCCATTTGGAGGAAAGAAGAGTATCTACAGGTAACCTTCTCCATTTAGAGCAGTCGTCGCAACATGCCCATCGTTCTTGTTCACTGGACCACAGACATTCGTTAGTAAATCACTTTCAATCTGGAGATAAGCACCAAACGCAAATATGGAAGTAAACCATCGTAGAATATATGTTGCCATTCATTTTTTGTTTAATTGAGAAGTGAAAGAATGAACTTACCCTGAAGGTCTTGAAGTGATTATTGTCCGCTTTCCAAAGACAGGAGGTTCCTATGCATAACATAAACAAGAACTATGAGTTAACTGAGGGCAGTCCAGTTGAAGATTAATCTCCTAGAAAATCCATTGTTTGTCAAAAAGAAACAACAAGATCTACCACTTACGTCAAATTCTTCAAATTCATGCTCCTCAATAACGACAACGGTAGCCTTTGTAGTAGGAGATGGACGAAACAGATCCTGCGTTTCTTCCCAGGTGACTCTTAGGGCCATAGATTCTTCACTATGCAAAAGCAATCTCTTATTTTTTGTCCCAATGGTTCGAGTCCTCTTCTTTTCTTTAACCCGTGGCGGATCATCACATATCCTGCCTCCGTTATTCTCACTCTTCTTCAAGCTTAAATGCTCTGTCATGCCTATCGATTCTTTTGGTATCTGTGAGGGACACGAGGAAGCATTTATGGACTGTGGGGTCTCTGTAACACCAGACGATGATGTGTCCTCGTTTGAAGTACCATTAGTGAGACCACAACCCTGTTTATAAAGATTGGATCCATATAAGAATTAAGCTATGCAGAAAAAAAACCCAGCACATTCCTACAAAAACCAGTGCATAGAGAACCTGCATGTCTCCAGCATTAGTTGCCTTCCTAGAACCCATGATTAGTTTTCCACCAGGATCAACACGGCTGAAAGTTACTGTACAGGATAACAAAAGGTGAAAAAGAAAGCTACACTATGAGAGAATGCAGAAAACAACCAATAGTTTTCGAAAACTCCTGAAGCTTTAGCTAAAACATAATATTCACAAGGCTACCGAGCATTACCTGTATCACCAGCTTGGAGCATCATGGACTGTATGCAAGGAGTGACACCTTCTAAGACATACATTCTACTGTTGTTATTGGGCCAATATCTAAACTGGAATGTCCACTCTTTACCCCTCACATCTTGGATTTTCAAAGGAATGCCTTCTGATTGACTAATCGGAGGAAAATATGCCTATAGAACAGTGCAGACTTCAGTCATAACTCTCCACGATATTTCAAGGAAAAGGGAAAGAAAATGAGAAGATAACACAGCAAGAATGGGAAAATTACCTCTGCACAGGCTTTTGGAAGAACTAGACGACCAATGCGACCAGCATCACTGGCACTAAGAGTTTTCTCAAAAAGAGGTACAATGTTCAAATTCAAACTAAGATTGTTAAGATAAACATGGATTCACCAGAAGTGTGTCCAGACAAAAATCAACATAAACAAAATTTGAAGCAAAGAGGAAGCAAAAAAAGGATACTTCCCAGAGATCTGTTGAAGCTCTTTATCTGTATATTTTGGCCAATACCGCGGAAGTAAATGGCCTTTCCCTCTCCCTTCGACAGGTGGCCTCCCAATCCGCGCCTGAGCGGATTTACTAGTCCCAGGAGGAGTTGAAATAGCAGATTTTGATGGCTTTTGCAGTATATTAGACGCAGAGCAATGGACCAAGTTGGACTGAGAAGCACCAATGTATTTCTTTCCCTCACCACCCTCAGTTGAAAAAGATGGAGTATAAGGAAGTGCCAACGCAATACTTAAAGATGGCTGCAAAGGTGATGATTCATGCATTTCCCCACCGTCAAGCCTATAATACCCTGTGGTGGTATTTTCTGATTTCATAAGCTTACCAAACCCACGGTGAGGGACATCTCCACCCATGACTAATGGCTGAGTCTCACATCTCTGAGATTGAGGAAAGAGATCCGCTTCAGTTCTTACTCCGTCAATATTCACTCCGCTTTCGCCATTTACATGTTGCCTATCAGCTAAAGTTTTCATTGGCAATCTGCTAAACACACCAGGATTCTCACCTCTCTTATTCTGAACAAAGACAAAAAATGATTAGAACAACAGCTCGAATATACTCAAAAAGGCGTAAACCGAACCGAATCAGAGTCAAAACTCACCAAATGGGAATTAGCACAAGTAGTACAACCAACACCACCATAGTCCATAAGCTCAACCATTACCTTAGCAGCAATGCATCCACAATGAAGTCGCTGCCATTACAGGATTTCAATCAGAATAAATGTAGAAAAACCATATTCAAATAGAATGAAATCAAAACGAGTTTAAAAAAAAAACGAACCTTGGTACACAAATAGCATTCCCTCCAACCAGGTTGGTCAGAATGAAAAGTTTCGCAGAAAATAGAACCTTCATAAGCGGATCTATTTCAACAGAGGAAATCAAAAATCAGTATAATTTATTTCCTATTTATAGATAAAACAGAGTAAAATCAGAAGACAACACCACAATGAAGCAAAACTAAGATAAGAATCAAGAAGATAAGAACAGGTCATGAAAAAGATCGAGACTTTAGTCAAAAAAATTGGTGTTTTTGAATTCGAAATTAAAGAGATTGAGAGATTACCCGCAACGATAACAGAGATCAGCGAGAAGACCAGATCGAAGAGGCCAACCTTGCTTCCATTCAACAGTAGAAGTCGAACCACAAGATGTGTTCATGCACATCTTTGACCCCATTTTGACTTCAAACATCTAAAACCCAAATCAAGAAAACACCTGATTTTCCAATTCCCAATTTCAAAATCTTAAAACCCTAACACTACTCGAAGAGCTAGAGAACACGAATCGGAGATGAAATCGACGTGAATTGATGAATTGAAAGAAGAGAGGAGACTATAGTCATGAAACATGCATCGACGTTGGTCAAAATCAAAGTCGGTGTAGAGATCAGAAGACGGAGGAGAAATGAAACGGCGGGGGTGAGAAAAGAGAAGATTTTGACGGCGGATTGAATGAAAAAAAGAGGACTGTAACGGCGAAGAAGAAGGCAACGAGGTTTTTTTTTTGGTGAATTTTTTTTAGTGTTTTTTAGTTTTTCGATGTGAAATTAAAAAATTATGGGTCAGATAGAGAGAGAGAAAATGAAAGAGCATGCAAAGAGAAGAGAAGAGAAGATAAAAGAAACGCTTAAAATGCATGCACGACACTTAAAGACTTTGAAGACACAAACACAAAAGTGATAAATTCGCAGAGATTAGAAGAAGAGGACACAAAGTGAAAGACTTTGGTTTTTTTTTTTTTGGGTTAAGGTTAAGATTTGTTTGTCTACATTTATAGATATGAATTAGGGTTGGTAGGAATCATATATTTTGGAAAAAAGGGGAATGAATGACGTGATTTTATTATTTGATTAATGTATACATCTCTCATATTTTTAGGTATTTATTAAAGTCCGTAAAATTAAGATATATATTTAATTTTCTATAAATAAATTATTGGTCATAATTGTTTTGGTAAATTAAGAAAAATATGGACTGCATGCATGACACATAATATACACTCACACATGCACACGGAAGACTTGATGAGGTTCTTCTTCTTTTCTCTTTTGACTTTCTTGATTGGTATTTGTCAGATACTCTAAGAAATCAAAATTTGTGTCCTAACGATTATGTGTTTGATATTCCATGATTCATTTGAAACTGTTTTTTACTTCTCCATGCAAAATTCCAAGTAGATTTAGAAGATAACTATTTTACATATATATATATATATATTCATAGAAATATAATACTTATCTGATATAAATTATAATATAATTCTTTGAACAAACTGTATACGTATATATAGGCTACATGTATTCGTATATTTACAATATTTATCTACTAAAAATTGTATAATATATAATATATTCTTTATCAAAAAAATAAAAAAATTTATACTTATTTTTTTTATCAACTTCATGTATACGTACGTATTATAACCAAACATGGAAATCGAATATCATAAAAATTAGAACGGACTAAGACGGCAAGATAAACGGGGATTGACTAGTCAAATGAGATATATCTAAAATTAATTATGGCAAAAATATCTATGTAATATCTATATCTATTCTTAAATGAATTTTACCCTTTTTGCTATTTTCCATATTTTACTACATGCAAATTTTCTTGATTTTACCATGCAGAAGAGATAATAAACTCAGGGCCCCTACCCCCTTATCCTTCTATTAAATAGTTCTTCTTGCAATTAATTTATGAAGCTGACATGGATAGTCTGAACCAATTGATTAGATTGTAATCATACAATTACATTTGGATTATAAAATTAAAATCGAAACTCAACCATAAAAATCATAACTTATGAACTCTTTTTTTTTCATTTTTTGTGTGCATTTATGAGAAGTATGTTACATTTGGACCTAGACGGCTAGACCTACGTCTAATCCAATGATTAGTTTGAATTACAGATATGATTTTATGATCAAGTACAAATTTTCAAGTTTGTATGATTAGGCCATGTGAAACCTCATACATAGTTGTCGTCATCACTGTGGGCTTAACGTAGCAAGTATCAATCGCGTACCTGACATGTTTGCACATGAGAAACAAACAGCCGCAATATTCTTTTCTTCACTCTAAATTTAAGTCTGCTAATTCTTATATTTACTATTTATGTATACTGAGAAATTAGCAATTTAATTAGGAGATTTTTCAAGAAATTAACATCCAAGGACTTTTTTAGGACGGCATGTAAGAAATACATTCAACAGATAGAAACTGCAATAATGCCTGATAGCTGTAATTGGGGCTCACGTTCCCAGCTTGCAATAGATTTTTTTTTTCTTACTAATAAAATTCTGATTGTCAAAAAAATAAAAATAAAATAAAATTATGATTATAATATTAATATGAAGGAATCTCATTATCCCCCCCCCCAATATAATTAAAGTAGGCAACATTGACGAAAAAAACAATGAAGTATGCAACACTTTTAAAGAAAAAGTACCCATTATTAACTCCAATATCCATTATAATGAGTATAAAAATATATCATATATAAGTCATATAGGCTCTTCTGAGAGTATTAAAAGCAACGGCAAGTTTTATGTTTGGAACCTTTAAAAAGACAAAAGATTAAAGTTTCGTAACGCACACCATGTCTATCTAAATTTAGTTAAAAACATGTTTTATGTGAATGTATTTGCCTTCATGTACTATAGCCATCTCAAAATAGTAAAGACAAAACGTTGGTGGTGACAAACACGATTTGCATGTGAAGGTAGGTGCAAACGCTATATGGACAACAGGATATGGTCGATTTTGTATACGTGTAAGTTTGTAACCTAATACATGTTAATAAAAATATGCTAGAAAACTGGCACATTCCCTTTTCCTCAGAAATATATGAATTCTGGATTCATATTTGATGATAACTTGAACTAAAGACACAAGATATGGATATGCATTCTTACCTAAGTTTTCAAAGAGTCAAGGAGCAATGTCTTGTTAAAACAAACGAGTTGAAGCGTTCGTCTTTCCAGCATTATCATTTGTTGGAACGAGTCTCTACTTGTCTTTTCTCCTGATTCCATCTCAAGATTCATATGTTAGCTTATTGTAGTAATAATAGTGAGTAGTGATAAACAAATCAAAAGCCTTTGTTATCCTAGGAAATAAAATTATTTACCTCTGTTTCCTTGATGCTGAGCTTCCATGACCTCCTTGTTAGGGTTACATCTAACAACAATTTAAAATTATCCATGTGTCAGGGGCCCTAATGGAATCTGGCTACTTGAAAAGAGACTGTACGAGATATTAGTGCAGAACACAGAGAATTGTGTGACAATGTTCACCGTACATACTCATTTTCGTCAGAGAGGCTCTTTGCAACTGATGATGAGGTCTCATCTCCTTGATTTTTTGGGTGATTTACTTCTCTACTTTGCTCATTATCGTTCTCTGATAACGTGTCATTCTCAAAACCGCATATGTCTACTGCTAGATTAGATTTATGGTTTGCTGATAAACAGTTTACATAGTCGTGTTCATCATCATCTCCAGTCCCTCCTACTGAAAACTTGGGAACCCATGTTTCCGGAATAGAATCAGGGGCACGAGATGGACGCCAGTGCGAGCTACCATGCTCAGGGTTTAGGAAAGGATATGACTTGTCTCCCTCGGTTGTAATATCTGAGACAGAGGTTCAAACAGGAATTTTCATGTGAGAGATCACCAAGATAATGACTATGTATTAGGCCTGAAACCATGTCGAAATAATTATTATATGGTTCTAGATATAAGATCTCTGCACCGTGGATTGGGATAGGATGATGCACAAGCCATTGTAGATGTTTCATACCAAAAAAAAAAAAAAAGAGAGACAAACCTGAGCTTATGCCTGCCGATGTAAATCCTTCTGTAAACCAATTGTAAGGCACGTCTAGACCACCTTCTCTCTGACTGGGAAATTTCAACTTTCCTGGGTTTGATAGTCTGACCTGCTTTCCAGGCCCAACTTTTCTCTTCAAATGTTGATCAACCACATCCCAATCTTCCAAAGCTTCTTGGAAAAAGCCATTATTCAGATACTTCTTGTCTCCAAGGTTGCGAAACGAATCAATTTCTCTTTGCCTTTGTCTTGTTTTGGTCTCAAACCGTGAATTGTGGGTTTCATTGGTCCAAACTGACAAGATTCAGGGAAGTGATGGTTCAATACCTAGGAAGAAACAAATGTTTGCAAAATCCTAACATGTGATTCACAAGAATTCTTCAGAAAAAATCAATACCTGCACTAGACGAGCAAGATTCTTCGCTGTTAGAAATAGTAAGTGGTGTCATGATTGCAGTTCACTATATATGAACCATATAAACACACTCAGAATGAGAAATATCACAGATGCTTACCTGCGCAAACTATGGCCGTCTTTATCTTCCTCAGGTACAATGGATGACCAAACCGGTTGCTCAAATACATTGTCAAATTCAAAGTCCGGATTTCTGAAACGACTAGATGTTATTTTTGAAAAGTTTATTCAGCATGAGTTCAAAAATGGCCTGATGCATTTAAAGGAATTGACTTACCCTGCCTTAGCGAAACTTGGATGATCGATATTCCTTTCTAGAAGATGTGATGTTCGAGTTGGTGAATCTGGGATACGGAAAAACCAAGGAAACCCAGTAAATCCAACAACAACTTCAAATATCAACAATATAGGAAGCTAAGAGATACTGAAAGAGAGTTAAATAAATAAAAAAGATAGGATTTAAACTTCCAAAGAATTATGTGAACAATGAGTCAATGAACTTCCAAAAGACAGACGCTTAGATAGGTGGCTGTTATTCCTAATTTAATTGAACTAAACCCACCTCTGATATTGGACCTCCAGGTATTTTCCAGGTAATCCCTAAAACAAAAAAAGACTTTAAGTGTCAAGAGGCACAGTATCACCATCAGAAAGTGACAAAATGAGAGATTTTGAAAACCACCTCTTATTTTTCCTATGGTGACTCTCAGTGTAATCCTTTCCATATTTCAGGAAATTAGGGTTCAAGCTTTCCTTTTGGAATGGCTGTTCGTGCTTCCAGTAAAAACCTTCTTCCTCGTCATCAAGAAAGGCAGACTTAGCTGGCGAGGTAAGAAGAAGAAACAAAATTCATACGTTTTGTTGGTTGATGTCAGGAGGAAAGAAAGAAACAGGCGCACATATGATCTTAGATCAAAAAGGATTCCCTATAGTTCAATATCACACCAAATGAAATTGTATTCATGACATTTGATACTAGGAACATTCACTAAGAACTGACATGTTACCTTGGATCAAGTCATGTTTTATGTAAATTGCAGAAGGTGGAGGAAGGGTTCATGACAGACTAAGAGAAGATATGAAAAATGCATGAGAAAACAAGGGTTGAGTTTGAGTAGATGATGAGTTGTGATGAAAAGAAAAAGAAACCCTTTGCATAAGAAATTACCATTCCACTCATTGTCAGAGAAGTTGTTGAAATCTGCATCATCGCAGAAGTAACTTCTTGAGTCGCTATATTGTTTGTGCAAGTGATCACTGAAAGTGCGCAGTTTTTGGTTTCTGCCCCCATCATTAGCATGTTGGCTAACAGGAGACCTATAACAGCTGTCATCTTGGAACATATTGCTACTTTTAATTATTGTATCCTGTAAGAGGGATATGAAAATATTGGGTCTGGAGAAACAATTAGAAATGAAAGGAAGACAGGTAAAAGATACGATAACGAGACTTGTTACCACTTCCTTCTCAAAGTCGTTGAGCCTTTCCCTGACGTTTGATGTATCTGGCTGACCAGTGTCCTTCCATGGAGAGGAGCACCGGTACGCAAAGGTTCTTTCATATCACAAATTAAATACAATCACTGATTTATATCCTAAATGGTACATATTACTGCTAATGTAAGAGGAAAAAGTATACATAAATAAAAGAGAAACCAAACATAATGCAGACAAGTGCCAAAACAAACGAAAATGTGGATGCTACTCACCTCTTAGATGGTTGTGGAGAATTAACTGGAGTTGTCGTGTTTATTTTACCTAATCCTGAATGGAGAAAGTAAGAGTCACAAAAGAAAGGAACAGTTGGGTATCTTGTATTAAAGAATGATCATGATATACATACACATGGAAAGTTAAACCTTTTTTACCACTCTAGGATCTCTAAGACATATACCTTCAACTGAAAATGCCATGTGAGCCTCAGACGGAGAACATTCTTCCAGGTCGTTTGTTGTATGATCATCATCACCAACCAAATCGAAGACAGATAACTCTGAAAAATGTATAATGTCCATATCAACCAAAATATTGAGACTTGCAGATGGCTTAAATTTGGATAACCATACCGTGAAAAGTGATTGGGATGTCAACCCAGGATGAAACAGACCTATCTAGATGCTATAGATGCCAGGTTTATGTACAATAACGGGAAAAAAGAATACAGATTTCTAGTTCCGAGATGTTAACTCCATTCTCAGTTATAGTGATTACTTACTCCGCTCTGTGCCATCCATCAGATCCACTGTGGTATTTGCTTTCTTGAAAGCATTTGTCTGGCTGTCAGGGAGACTAAACGAAGTCCTATAAGACAGCGAAGCATCAAAATTTTATAAGCTATGCAGTTCCATTAGCAAAAGAATTTTATAAGCTATCCAGTTCCATTAGCAAAAGAATTTAAGAGGATATACATCAAAACTTGCGCAGTGACGTTATATGAAACCAAAAAAAAAAAAAAAAAAAAAAAACTGACTTGCCTCTTTGAGGAAGTAGGTTCCGCTTTATTCTTTAATGAACTTCCTGCATCATCACACACACAACATGAGCAGAAGAAGAACAGATTCATAGATAATGATTTTGGAGACCTTACCTACTCCAGTAATGTTGTCCGTCAGGCTATAGAAATCAGCATCCAGATCTTCCATTCCTTTTTTGGTTAACCATGTGAAACAAACAGTAAGAAAACAAAATGCAATTACATGGCATAGTTCAAAGCGATAATGCAAATAAAGGGTCCTAAACCGACTCCAATTATGATGGAAACTATAAACCAGACTCAGAACAACAGCTGGAAGTCCTAACAAGCATATACTTACCACCTTCTGGACAAGAAGATTTGCATTCAGGAGTAGCAGTTGACAAGTTCAGCAAATTGAGAATATCCAGAGAGTGTTGCTCTCTTGGGTGTTGATTACTATTGTTTATATCATTAGCACAGCTATCAGACCCAACTGTAAGCTGATGCTTTTGCTGTCTCCTCTGCTCGAAGTATTGTTTTTGCCTTCAAGTTCAACAAAGACGAAGAAAACAAAAAAAATGTGAGCAATAAATCTCTAAGACAACATCAGTGGGAAGCATATGCTGACAAAAATATCATAAACAGAATATACACACCTCTTCTTCACTGACGTATGTGACTGAATTCCCCAAAAGATGCCAAAAAACGATAACAAGTCAGATTAGAACAAATTAGCATCTAAATGGAGTTGATTTGGAAAAAAAACTCAAGAGTTATCTTTATAAGAAGAAGTAAGATATCATCTCAACACCACAGAGGTTTTACTTCACCCAATTATAACTGAATCTGACTTATCTCAAACAAAATTTGCATCACTAAGATTAAGAAACAAGAGTCACTCACAGCGGCCACTTTCCGCCTCGATCCTCCCATCCATTGAAGCATTCTTAGAGGGCCGAATCTTAGGATTTGAAAACTGTACGACTACACAGAGATCCCTAAATTAGAATTTTAAAGTCACCAAGAGCAATTCGACGCAACGATTCTATAACTAGGTTGCGTTACATTAGCATTAATCACTGAGACAGAAAATTTTTGATTCCTAATTCAAATTTTCCGATCAGATCCAGACGAATCTAGGTAAAATTTGTACGGAATTCCTAAAAATGTACAGATAATCGAGAGAGGAGAAAGTGAGATACTTACAAAATTCGAGAGGCTTCGAGAGTATCTGAATCGCGTCCCGAAATCGGAGATCGGAGCATAGAATCGATTAAAGAAAAATGATAATTGGTGCTACAACAACGATGAAGACGACGATCTTCAATCAAATTTGCAGCAGGAAAAATCAAAGACAATGCAGCGAACGGTCTTCTCAAATTTCGAAAATTGCTTATGAGAATTTTGGTGTTTTTGTTTCCCGCTGCGCAATCTCTGCGAGTCAACACTATTATTAACTATGAAATCAATGGGCCTTATAAAGCCCATTATTAATTCAAAATTGGATCCTACTACATCTGTGAACTTCCAATAACAAAGTATAGATCGAATTGTAGTTAACGTTAGAACCTAGAAATGTGGTAATTGGTAACTGTGGTTCAAGTCTTCAACAATCATGAAATTTGGAATTATATAACATCAATGACTCAATGTCTATTCAAAACAATGAGAACAAACTAATTATTGCAATCGTAGATCGAACCCTTTTTAATGTAAACGAAATTTTACAACATCTCACAAAAGACAAACAAGGAATATTCAACAGGATTTCACAAACATCATTATATGACATCCATAACAAAAGTCATTTAGCAGAAATTACTTTTTCTTTTCTTTTTTTCGTAGCAGTAAATTTAAAATTCCCTTGGTTTCATAACGATAGTGGAGTGGTTAAGGATGTGCAAGCTGAATTGTCCACCTTTCTCAGTAGTATCCACTTTAGACTGTCCTGGAGGAGGAAGAAGCTCGAAGTTCTGAACCAACCTACCAATGGTGATTCCCAAAATGGGCAACGCCAATATAATCCCGGGACAGCTTCTACGTCCGACACCAAACGGCACATACCTGAAGTCATTACCGTTTGCTTCCACATGAGCTTCTTCTTCAAAGAACCTCTCTGGTCTAAACTCTTCAGGCTTCTTCCAACTGTTAGGGTTGTTTGCTAACCACCAGGCATTGACAAGGATTTTGCTTTCTGCTGGGATATCGTAGCCAGAGAGCTTAGCGTCGTTAAGGTTCATGTGTGGCACGAGGAGAGGAATAGCCATTCTTAGACGAAGTGTCTCCTTGATCACAGCTTGGAGATATGGAAGCTTGTGAAGTTCAGGCTCTGTAACTTGCACTCCTGGTCCAAGAACCGTGTCGATTTCGTTCCTTACCTTACTCTGGATTTCAGGATGGTTCACTAGCTCCGCAACTCCCCACTCTATAGACCACAATGTTGTCTCAATCGCTGTTTCAACAGAATTGAAGAAATCAACATCACAAAACTCTTCAAGGGTAGACAAATAACAATCAAGATGAGCCTAATTTGTTGTTTTGGTTACAATTCAGAATTCAACAAAAAGAGTAGTGTTCAATTTCGTATGCACGCAAGAGACGTCTATAGAACTGATTACGTATCCTACAAGGAAGAAAATAGAAGTTACCAGCGACGTTGATGTTCTCAACAATGTAAAGAACGTTGTCTTCAGTGATTTCTCCCTTCTGTTGAGCATCAATAATATGATCAATGGCGCATTTCAATCCTTCACTACCTGTAGGCTTAGAACTCGCAATTTGCCTGTATAAAATTCATCAATGTCAATTTCCAAAATCCCTAAAATCAAAAGTCAAAACAGAAATCAAAACAAAACGACGACTCACTTCCTCTCATCAACAAAGTACTTCTTGAAAAGTGCGATTCTTCGATCCTTGACATCTTGACAAACCTTTAAGTAGCCTCTAAGGAATGGTCTAAGGATAGGGATGAAATCGCCATAGTTGTACTCAAAGCTCTGAGCTAATCGACTTCTCTCTCCATTCAAAGCCTTGAGACGAAGAAAAAGAGGATCATCTTCACTATCAAACCTTCTATCAAACATGATACGGAACATATTGTTGTACATCATCAATTGCAAACGCTTCCTCAACACGATTCCTTTAGTAGCAGAATCTGAATTCTTCTTCACATCTTCAACAACACTCGCAGCTTCAAACTCCCATCCTTCACGATTCTGTTGCACAACCTTGTTTGTGAAAAACGGAACAGTCATGATCCTTCGCATCTTCCTCCAATGCTCTCCGTAAACAGTGAACACCATATCTTGTCCTTTGCCGGTGAAAATGTCGAACACGACGTTTCTCGTTCTAGATCCAAACTCTACACCTTGTGTGTGGAGCACTTCCTTGGTTAGTTCCGGTGAAGAGACGACGACTAGGTTACGTTGACCCATACGGAGGAGGAAGAGATCGCCAAATTTCTTAGCGTAATCAACGAATTTGTGGTGGTTGAGATCATCACCGACTTGAAGCCAGTTTCCGAAGATCGGAACCGGTATAGGACCTGGAGGTAGCTTCAATTTTTTGCCGCGGAGCTTGGAAATCACCGTGGCGAGAACCACCGCTGCGAATACGGCGATTAGAGACTTCTCCAAGAAGAGCAGGTCCATTATAGTTAGCTCTCAGTTTTCGATTTTTGTATTTTCACAGTTCCGGTGAGAAAATATCGTCGGCGAATGATAAAAGCAGAAGAAGCTGCTGAGGAAGAAACGGTGGTGGAAGAGGATTTTTATAAGAGGGAGAGGGTTGGTTGGTTTGACCGTTTGAGAATTGAGAACAACGGCAAAAAGAAGACGGCGTTAGGTACGGGGGAGTTGGTGAACGCTGAAATTATAAACGGCGTTAAATTAACGGGATGGCTGTGTGTGTGTGAATGGGCTGGGTTTTGATGGAGGGGTAGGTGAAAAGACTCGAAAGTGAAAAAGGGTTTGGTGAAGGTAGGAGCAAGTGTGCTTAGTTAAGAAACGACTAATTATATTTATTAACAAAACAATCTTTGTAACTGATAAATGATTTTTTTATATTAATTTTGAATTGTCATCTATGAAACCAAAGTTAAACATACCCTTATTCTATTGAAATAAATTATATACGAATTAGTGAGGGAATCAATTCTATATTCTATCTTATTTCTTAGTACACACGAATATTTGTAAACTTTATTTGCCTTCATGATATAACTTTTGTTTGTTTTAGGCAGCAAACCTTTGTGATATAACTTTGTAGACTTGTAGTTATCATTTTAATAACATTTGTTTGGGTTGTCCTTATTTCTTAAATATTGGGGGAATCACTTAACATTTAGTTTAGGCCAATTTTTTTAGTTTTATAAGTACTTTATGTGAACATCATTTCCTAGTTTAACTTTTGATATTTCGGATCTTTATTAGGAATATTTAAGTCGATCTTACAAAAATTTGAATGTTCTATGATAAAGTTATCTTCTACTCGAGTTTATTTGCAATAAAGTAAAATAGTATCCTGTAAAAACAACTCTTGCGATTGAGTGGTAGAGTAGAACAGTCAAAACAAATATACTCGTCCATGTTGAGTGGTAAAAACAACTCCTATTTATTGGAATTATTCTCGCTATAGTTATACATCTAATTAATTTTCTAGCAATTATTTTATCAATGGTCAAAGATAGCTAATTATTTTAGATAGCTAACTGTTTAGTGAATTTAAAGACTGTATTAGTCGTAAAAAAACTCCTTTTGGATTTTGTGTCGATTTTTGATTTGTATTCAAGTGATATTTATGGTCATGAATGGAGACACGGTGCAGTACATTTGTGTCTCTGGGTTGACATTAAGCAATCAATATGAATAATTTCTATGACTTTTTAAATGAAAGAGAAGAGATCTAAAATATAAATAACATTATTTTCTATCAGTATAAATTATAATAGTGACATCGACCATGAATGAAACAAACACAATTAGCCCTTGGCTGGTTTGGTCTTATGGGTCAAAGCAAAGCAACGAAAAACCATGTCAAGAAAATCGTAGAACACAGAAAAAAATACAAAACAAGGAACCCAAATCCGTCACGACTCACAGCGAGGAAAAAAAGAAGAAGAAAATGTGTGAAACAATGAATGAGCGTAGGTCGGAGTTTGTACGTACTGAGACGCCGTCAGATTTGACGCCGTTTTAGACAAAAATACTCTATAAAAAACAATTATTATTTTTTGGAAAAAAAAAAAACTAGTGGTGGTTAAAATATACGCGCGGCACAGTAGAAGCTTAGAATTTGGCGTATGCATATCCATGAACTCTTTTTTATGTGAATAACAATGACTCTTATCTCTCGCAGTCGTCTCGTCTACAATCATTTTAAATTTATTAGTGGCGTATTTAGGACGGGGAACCAAAAAAAATGATAAATTTAAAATAATCAATAATAATATGAATTGATACACCTACCACGAAAGACAGCGACATGAAAAAAGAAATGGTGTTACCTACCTCCAACCATATCCACCATTGACTCAAATTTGTCAGCATAATTCATTCACATCACCACCCTCGTTTTCTAACCACGATCTTACATGGGCTCATAATCACATTGCAGCTTGGGCCCATTACCAAGAACTATCATTGTTTAGCTAACTTTTTGTTTTATCAAAACAGTGAATGATTCTCCTATAGGGGGAGAGCCACATTGAGACCATCAAACTTACATTGGAAAATGATATCATCCATTTTCTTGCATTCATAGCGAGTGAATCCGCAAGGGTGTTCTTATATCTAGAAATATGATAAATAATAAAATTAGAAAAAATGATATGAGATTTTTTAATTTATTGAGTTTCGCGATAAATGATTGTCAATCTTCCGGAGTCGATACTAGTGAAATCAAATCGGAAAAATGTTAGTTTTCTCCAAGTCTAAATCAATTCTCTCATTAATATGATACTGTCCGTTTTGAACCCAAGTGACAAAGTCCGTACATATTTGTTTTTGGGCTCCTTACCAAAATGTCTTACACTAGTTGGTGATTAACTTAATTTATATATTATACATATTTTCTAATTTTAGGATATTTTTTAATGCCGATTTAAATGGTGATACAACAGCATCACTAATACAATCCAGTAAGCTACATAATTGTTAGACCATCTTTTATAATTCATTCATGATATGTTGATATGTGCTTTTAGTTAAAGAAAATCCAGATCAAACACATTTGTCTTTTGAGATATGAGAGAATATTACCATTGATTTTTTACTACAAGATAATATCAACATACATTATTCATCATCAACCTATTTTCAACGCCAAGTAACGGCCCTTAAAATCCAAAAGAACACAGTCATGAGATCAAAGACCAAACACAAAGTCATTGTCCTTCTTATACTACTCAGCCAAACTTCATGATGCTAAGACTACTCCTCTCTTATGTCCTGAAACAACCCTCCAAAGCCTGTTATACCCATCTCTGTAATGGTCAAGAGACATACAAAGCTGCCTTATCGCTTCTCTTTTCTCCTCAGCCACTTCCAATGAAGCCACTCTCGTCTTCTCCACTTCTTCCACTCGCTCACTCGACCGTCTTCTCAGCCTCACTTGCTCCATGTGAAGCTCCTTCATCTGCTTTTCCATTTCCTTTATCTTCTCTTCTCTTTTCTCAATCTCTTTTCTAAGCACATTGCTCTCATCTCTCATTATGCTTATCTTCTCGGATTCTCCTTTAAGCTTCTCTTCCATTTCAGCTTTCTCTTCTGTGATCAGCCTTATATGTGATTCCAGCTCTCTCAGTTGCTCTCCAAGTTGGCTTCGTTCTTCAAGTAGCTTTGACATTTCTCCCTTGATCTGTGCTTTCTCTGGGAATATCTTCTGTTCAGCATCAGAGACCGCAGTTTTCAGTGCTCTTATCTCGTTATCTCTGTCTTGTAAACTAGTTTTTACCATTGCCAATCTCTCTTGCAACTTCAAGACTTCTTTCTTCTTTGCGTTGAGCTTGTTTCTGTGAGCATCAGTGTCTTTATGAGCCAACTCGAGCTCAAGCTGTAAGCTCTGTAGCTTCTCCTCAGCAGCTATACCGATCTTGAGTTCATTTTTCAGAGAGTAAGTCTCTTTCTCAAAGTCCTGAAGCTTCTCTTTCGCCATACTCAGCTCTTCTTCCAATGCCTGCACTTTTGTAGCTGCTGCATCTTCTTCAGTGTCCTCTTTATCCAAATCAAAACTCTTTTGTTCAGCACCAAGATGAGTTTCTTCTCCAGAGGACATGCAGCTCTGAAGCTCAATCTTCAGATTAGCGATCTCTTCTTTGTGCAAGCGAATCTTTTCATTAGCTTCTCTAAGCTCTCCCTCATACACACTAATTTTGTTAAGGAGATCAACATTGTTGTCACTATTAACACTTTCCTGCTGGATAAGAAGCTTCTGTTTCGTCTCTTGGAGCTCAAGCTCAAGATCAGCCATTCTTCGGATCAATGCCTCGTCACCATCTTCATCATTGGCAGAGGAATGATCAGATTCAGAACCGGAATCTGTCAAAGATGATGATTCTTCCTCTTCTTTATGGCCAGCTTGACGTTGACTCAACTTAGGAGATGATAGCTCAAGAGAGCCCTGTGACTGGATCTCAGAGGGAAGATTCTTCTGAAGTTCACCGCTAGCATGATCATAACGCTCCTCAACAAGGTGGATTAACTCGGGACGCTTCTGGTAATACATCTGAGCTTTCTTGGCAAAAGAATCTGCATCTTCTTCAATCAGTTTTAACATGTGGTTCACGCGGTCATCCATCTCTAACAAGCCAAAACAAGAAATAAAGCGTTAGATTTGGGTAAAATAATCTAACATTAAGTGAAGATCTCAATGCTAAGTAAGACAGCATACTCTCTAGATTCTCTGCAAGCCATTTAGAGTTCTTGGGAGAATTGTGACTATCCCACCACCATGAGTGTGATTTCTTAGTCATAGACCTCTTAAACTGCTTCTTGCTAAGAGCCTGAGAACATCAGACAAATTGAGTCAATATTAGAACCAAGATACTAAACACAAGGATTTAATGGAGCTTTTTAAGTCGTAGATGAGTAAAGATCACGAATGTTTCTTACCGCAGACACAGCCATGACCTTAGGGTGAAGAGAAACTCAGAAACCCTACAAGAAAGCTCAATAATTTAAGCTGTTTGCATACATTTGAAAAACGAAGGCAATATGATGTTCAAAGACTATGACTTTCTCGGTTTGAATATGTGCTTGAGTTGAACAAAACTAAATTAGATGAGATCAGAGGAGAAAAGAGAAATTCATATGTGGCAAAGAGGACACGTGAAGACTTAACAACCCATTCACAAATATCTAGAAAATCTAGAGATAAGTTTAAGCAATGAAACTAAAAAAATAATGGTAAATTGCAGACCGAAGAAGAGACAAACAAAATTGTAGGAAAAAAAAGCTTACTTTACCCAGGTGATGCAGAAAGGACAAAGAGCTTGTGACTGAAAAGAATGGCCTCCTTAAATCCCTTATATCTCCTCTGTTTTTGAAGATATAATCTAATCAAATCATAATCTAATCATCTTCTGAAAACAGTTTAAACAATAATCAAGAAGTTAGGCTCTCACATGAATCTTGAAAATTGGAAACGAGGCTGTGAAAGTGAACACGCTTTATCTACACGTCTTTAACTCCACAGCTACTCATGAGTTACGACTCACCTGCTTATTTTAATTTCATCTCCAAGTCTTTTTTGTTTTTCAAAGGCTCAATAATTGTGTTATGATATGGTAGAGAGCATTAATGGCGGATCTTCAACCCCCAAGAATTTGCATGTGGCTTCATCGTGATTCGAGTTTTAATACATCTCTCTAGGCATAGAGAGATGAAACACATTTCTTTCTGACATCAAACCAAACTTCAACAAACTTATGGACATAATTATTAATTTACAAAGCTAAGTCAAATAGTGAAGAAACCATAAACTATGATGATGCAAATGTGAATTAAAAAAGTGTAAATAAATTGTGGATTCTTGATGTTAATTTTAGAGAAACAAAAGTTAATTCACTTCTCTTTTTCTATGTATTCAAATCTACAACAAGAAAATTAGACAAAAACAAAGATCAGAGGGTCTTGTATGTGTGCATCAATAGCTCTTCATTGTTTTCATTGGGAAAAGATTCGAACATCGCACGTTGGCTTGAGTCCATTTAACATATCACTCTGCTTCACACCATCACACGCAATAACAATTGGTGAACGAACTCTAAACCCCAACCAATCAAAACTCAATTTCCCACTCAACAACACATCAACCACAACTTGTACATACTTCTCTTTATTTCTCAACAATGTAGCATCAACATCATAGACCTTTGATTTTCTGAGTCGTGTGGCGATCTTTAAAGTGGTAACATCTCCCGGGTTCTGCTTGAATCCATCAAGCTTCTTCTGTCCAAGGTTAATGTTCTCTGTTTTCATGGGGCTATAATATAACACCGTCTTGTCGTTGTTGTTAGAGAGCTGAAGAACCGTGTTAACATTGGCATTCATCAAAAGATCCGTCAATAATTTAACGAAATCCAATTTCGAGAACTTGAGGTTTGCTACAAACACCTGAGGTAGTTTAGATTTGATTGAAGAGTTCATAGACAATCCTGTCAACAAAAGGATTATAAGAACAATGGAAAGAAACATGCAAGTCCAAGCGCAGCATTTTCTGAAACATCCAGAGCATCTTCTCTTCTCCTCATCCACAAAAGAACCTGAGTTTTGACTTCGGTCGGTCTCTTCCTCCTCTTGGAAACCAGAGAGTCTCAATCCAGAAGGAGGCCGCTTTAAAGATGAAGTCTTTTTGGGAATTTCGAAATTATCAAATCCGTTTCGAGAGATCGCAGGGCTTGAGAATCTTGAACTCAGATCAAAGGAACCTTTTCCATAGCTGCAATCTTCTCCTTCTCCTTCTTCCTCTTGAACTTTCTCGAGCACGCATTGTTTAGAAGCAAACTCAGGGAATACTAATGCGGGATCACCGAATCCGGAAGTCCTCCCAGGAGGAGGAGTAAGCAGCTCCGACATTGGAGCTTTGTTTTGGATTTTTTCATCAAAATCAGATTTGTTTTCTCTCTCAAAACCCAAGAAGCTGGTTGGAAGATAACTTCAAGGGTTTTTAATCTCTTATCTGTACATCAAGGCTGGCTCTTCCCAACAATTATTATTCGTTAATCTATTCTTAGCTTCTCAATAAAAAAAACTCAAATTCAATGTCTAAATATAGCAATTTTCGATTTTTCCAAACGACTTAACACTTTCGCATTCCATTAGACCTCAAAAGACTAAGCAAAGATGAATCTATCTTTAATCAGGAAAAAATCCCCAAAATAGAAGATCTGAACTAACCGTGAGCCATGTCCACTTTGCCGCCTTCCTCCGCAAACCTCCGGTGGAAATTACGGCGAAGAGTTGTCGTCGCCGGTCTATTACTTATTCCGATTTGATCGTTATATTACTAGGGATTTCAACCGCTACACCGAAACTGTCACTGCAAGAGAAATAAAAAAAATGCGGGAATAAGGAAGGTCAATAATAGGCCTTAATGGGCTCAAAGTAGAGTATTATCGGGCCTAGTGGTCTCGATTTTCTTTTTATTACTTTGAATATCCCAAACTCATTAGACAATAAATTACAGACACCAACAGAACAAAATCACGCATCAAAAGCACACTAGACAAAAGTTTATTATACACAAAACTGAAAAAAAAAACACAGACCAAAACGCAATAGTACTTGATGAAACGTCTTCTTCAAGAAATCGAGAATCTTCGTCTCCTTGGCTTAGTAATATCAACACCTCCATCTTCATCTATGTGCGAAGTATCCTTAGAACCATGTTTAAACGGATTAAACTTGCCAAGTTTCTTCGAAACAGATGAGAAAAAATTTGGTTTACTCTTCTTATTTCCCACCACAGACGACAAATTCGAAGAAGAAGCTCCACCACCATTCTTATTCTTTAGATCTGAAACATACATCTTCATCTTCATAAGCTCACTCCTCAACGCTTCGTTCTCTTTAGCCAATGTAGTATCAGCTTGAATCTGTCCACGTGTCTTTAAAGCTTCAGGGATAACGACTAATGCTCTTTCTTCTTGTTCTTCAACTCCACTTCTTAGCTTTAACTGATCGTAGTAAAGAGCGTGAAGAACAATGTTTACTGGTAATCTCTTGTTCTGTGAAGCATGAAGACGTGCGTCGTAAGAAAGCTTTAGTGGATCCATTGAGCTACACACTTTCTCTCTTTCTATCTCGTCAAGATTTGGATGAGCTTTCAAGAAGATGTCAATGGCTCTGTAGAGATCATCATCTGATTTTCTAGCAGATTTGGGGACAAGATTGGCTATGGCGTTGAATTTAGAGATCGTTAGCTCTCCGTATGTAGCGATCTCTGCTAAGTAAGAATCAACGGTTTTAGCAACTCTTTGTAGTGAAACAGAGCATACTCCTTTGCTGAAATCTCCACCGTTGAAAACTCCGACGTTTTTTTCCTTTTCGACGAAAGCTGAGATGATTCTTCTAATACTGTCGAGATCTAACAATCTTTCTCCGTCGTAGGTGAAAGAAGGGATTAAAAGATCGTCGACGGAGACGTGATCGAGGACAACGGAGATTCGTTTCTCGAGCTCGTTCTTGCAGGTGAGTGAAGTGTCCAAGAAGACAGCACAACGGAGGAGAGAACAGAGGAAATTGATTTGGAAAAGTCCTTTATCTGAAGGTAAAAGAGAGACGATTGATTCAACGAGATCTCTCTGTTGGGATCTTTCGTCGGATTCGTTATCTCCGGTATCGGAAAACTTAACTCCTCTACCGGAATGGTCTCTGACGAGATCTCTTAAGGATTTCTCAGTGTAGGTTGTGATTGCAGAAGCTAAGGAGGAAGATTTGACTCCTCTCTGCTTTATTGAAGCTACAACGTCGGCGAAGAAGTCAACGTCTAAGATACAGAGCTCCTCTGTCCACCAATTTGGTGGTGATCGACATGGAAACATTGCCTCGTTGCAAGCCTTTTCAAAACCATAATAAATAAACAAGTAAACGTATTAGTTTATTTTGCATAACAGATACTTGGGACTTACGGAACTAGAACAGATTATGGATGAATTTAGATAAGCAAACCATAATTGATCTGAATAATATGGTTTAAATAGATTCAATTGTTTTTTATATAAGAAACACTAAAACCTATGAAAACAAGGCTGATCTGAAACTTATTTTTCTATATAAAAAATGATATTTTGAATCTTAAAACGAAACCCAAACTAATATTGGAGATCTGTGAAAAAAATAATGAAAACCATACTAAATACTAAGTTTTGACTACTATACGTAAAAAATGGTAAATGGAAAACCTAAACACTAACCAAAATGGAGATCTAACACTTAGAAAGAAGTAACAAAGATTTATGAGTTTAAAAACCTTAGCACTGACGACGTCGACGCAACGGCGGACAATACCGAGATCACGAGAAATAGGAAGGAGAATCTCGCAAGACTTGAGGACGACGATGGCTCCAGAGAGACTAGAAAGAGCAACCTGCGAAAGAAAGTCTTGTGTCCGACCAGCAAGGTTGTTGTCACAGTACTTATCAGTCATCTGGAGAAACTCGGCGGCGCAGTGAAGAGCCGCAACGTTCTGGACTGTGATCTCAAAGTTAACACCGTAACAGAACTTGGCAGCTTTCTCGAACATCTCAGGACCTCCGGGAATATCCGAGAGATTGACTCTAGTCACGTCGCTGTCTTTTGATTCCATTATTAGCTTCCTTATGTAGTTGCTCTTCGCCACTAGCATAAACTATATACAATATCATGGAATTATTTTTTTTAGATTTTCATGTAATAAGCCTAATGATTTATATATACTTGTATATATCATGATGTGAACCAAGAACTAAGAGTTGTTGTTTACCTTATGAAGAGAGAAGTTGGCTTCTCCGACTTCAACAACAACATCTGTCGGAATATCTTGTGAGAAAACCCTGAAAAAATATATATATACACAACAAATGTTAGAATATTTTCAGGTGATTCGGAATTAACCAGCCGGGAAATTTCTACGGCGAATATATTGGTGAAACTAGACCGGTTCATACCATTGACCGGTTCTTGCAAGACTCGAAGACATATTCATATTGATTGGGTTTTTAGCTTCTGTGGCCATTTTTTGCTATGTAGTGAAGGAGATGGAGGCATAATTGGAGAGTGTCTATATAGAAATTATTTAACGTGGGTCCCCTCCCAATCCACCCAATTGCAATGTAATATTTACGGTTGGCTTCTTGTATCTTCTTTTTCTAAGTTTTTATTTGTCGTTTTGTTATGTTGTTCATCAATTAACTCTTATCTTTGTTTTGTGTTGGTCTTCGTCGTTAACTCTCCTTTTCACCATTTTCTTTTAACTTTTCCCTATTTGGATATATTTTGCAATGATGGCTATTATAGGTAAATGGGAAATGGGAAATGGGAAATTTATATCTTCGATTAGTTCGGTATGTACGTTTTCTCAACCAACTGATAATAGACTAACAAATACAGATCACTTGGTAGGTAGATAACATGTGTAAATATATATATATATATTTACGGAAATCAAATCTTTATGTTGTTTGTTTATGAAAATTTTCTTTATAATTTAAACATATCTGCAACATGCTCACTAGATGTTCACTAGCTACTATTATTTGCAAAGAACTATTTATATAAAAAAATACTATACACCTTGTATAGGTTATAACTTATAAGAAGTGAAATGTCACAATTTCTTTTTAACTATTTGTAAATTCACATGCATTTTTTCCATGCATTTTCGTTGTACACTACATACATAAATCACTCATTAATCTTCAAACTTGATGTCGTCTTAAAAATTAAAAGAAAAAGTGAACGCTAGCTTACTATTTATTACTTGGCTAACTACATTGAATATGTACAACGTCTTCAGTAAATGTTATAGTGATGTGCATGGTAGAAAATGAAGAATTCAAAAAACATGCAGAGTAGATTAATGTAATGTGACGAGCATGAAAATCTAGCTCAATGGTAAGCAGCTAGGAGCTAGGAATAAGCAATCTCATAGTACCGGGACATAAAAGCCAGGACAAAGTGTGACAGACATTGCTAAATTACTTATTTCATAACGTGTAACTTCCATATAAAACTTAGTATCACCCAAATTGATGTGTATAGTAATTAGAACAAATCGGATAACATTCATTTGGAGATGAAAAAGAAAAAAAAAAAGTTTTCACATGTTAAAACGTAAAAGCCTAAAAATTCTGAATTAAAGGAAGAAATGCGAAATGCAGAAAGAAAAAAAGAGCAATGCATGTGAATAATTGACAGATAAGAAAATAAAATTAAAAGTGGATGTACGATTATAGATATGTGGGACCAAGAAAATTAGGGAAGTAGGAACATGTCTAGGTTAGGCCCACTTCAATATGTGGTCGTCCTTCTTCCTAAACCTCTTGGTGTTTAGGTTCGCTACGTCACCAATCATCCCTCAGAATCCAGATTCACTCTACTTCTCCAATCATTTCATTACACGTGTCTCTATCGTCTTTAAGATATTACACGTCTCTACGTTGCCTAGTTGCCCTAAATAATTTTCTGCCGGTGAAGAGTGAAGACTATTTGTAGTTTGAATTTGTAGATTCACTATGGATCTACTACATTAAAAAACCCTTACAAATTAACGTGATTTTGATTTTTCTAGTTCAATGTATATTTTGTGAATCTTCTTGAGAATACGCCATGTGACTCTATGATAAAATTTTGTGAAGGTGTTTTAACTTTTTGTTTATATTTTAGATATTTTCATGCGATTAGTTTTGCAAACACGAATGCTTCACCTATTATTGTCCACAAGATCATGTATATGTAGGCGATAAACTAATAAATTCAGAGAGAATAATTGTTTAATTCCCTTTTTTAAAGGTAAAGGCATGTCTTAGTACAAAGTCTAAATTATTCAGATGAAGCATTCATGTTTGGAAATATAGGTTGGACCATAAGAGGATGGTGCTATCAAGCTATTAGCAAAAGTACAAACACCCTGAGCTGTAACACCGTCTAGTTTCAATCAACAATTTCGACTATAAATGGTTTCATCGAAGGATCGATATTTCGAATGGTTTATGTTGGTTTGATTAGAAAAGAATGGACTGAATTATTGAACAGTTTTGTTTATACTCTGGTTATGGATATGCAAATTCCAAATTTTCGAAAATTTTAAAACGGATTGGAGCAAACTATAGATGGACTCATGATGATTCGGATAGTAAAATTTGTATTAGTTACTATTAAATATTAACAAGTGGTCCCCGACCTCACGGCGGCTAAACCGAGGAGTCAAAGGCTAAGAAAATAGAGAAAACAAAAAATGAACCGGAAATGAACAATTTGGGCCAAAGTTGGTGTTTTTGTCAAAAGCCCAATGTCTACATCAACTTCCCTAATCACGCTTCATCCAATTCACACTCTAATGTCGTCTTCTTAGGAAACGCCCGACGAGTTTAGCATATTTCGCTTTCATTTTGAGCAAATTTCTTATCTGTTATATATGGTTGGGGTTGCATGGATTAGGATAGAGTCAACGCTACGAAACTCACTTGATGGTATCAGAGCCGGTTCTAAAAAATTTGAGACCCAAACGAAAAAAATAAACTATCATTCAATTTGTATAGAATAAGAAATTGGTCTTCAATTACTTAATAGAGGAAACAAAATTTTAGTTTCGACAAAACTAAAATTTAAAAAAACTACAATAATAAATAACTTTTTACCTTAGAATAAATAAACGATTCAGATTTTTTTAGCAAAATTGATTTCTCTTTCCTTTTTCGATGGAGGAAAACAAAAAATCCGAATCAAAAGAAGAAAACAAAAGAAGAAGTCAAGTAGAGAAAGAGATTAACTCAAAATTTTTCTTTTGTTTTTAATTAAATAATATAATATAATATTTAAATAATAATGATTTGAGATCCACATAATATTTCTACAAATTTGCTTATATTTTGTATATATATATATTTTCTTTGCATTTTTTGTGAAAATGCCTTAAAAAATAGGAATTCATTCAAATGTTTCATCAATTGACGCTCGTTGTATGGGATTTGACCAAGACCAGGAAAGAAACAATCAATACACGAGTTAAGGAGTTGCTTAAATTGACCGAGAAACAAAAGTAGTTTTTTGCAAAGCCCATTTGATTCAACGCCAAGAAGCCCAACAATACATGGACTTTAATAACAATCCAAGTCAAATTCACAAATCACAAGTGTAGTCGCAGGTGAATCTATTTAAAATGACACTTATATTAAAACATAGTACTATTTTGATCTAAAAAGACACTCGTATTGAAATGGAGGGAGTACTAGTTAGCAATATCAAACAACGATTGTATGGTAAATGTACATTTTGGTTGACAGTTTTTATTAAATGATTTTATAGTTTTTACATGTATTTTAGTTTGATTCTTTCATATTAAACTGAAAGAAAACAATCATATTAAACGATTGTATGGTTTTTAGTTTTTGGATTTTGGCTTTTGGTTTTTGGTTTTTAATTTTTTTTTTTTTTTTGATTTTTTGGTGTAGATTTTAATTTTTCAAAAACTTGAATAGTAACTTGTTTGGTTTTTAGTTTTTATATAATTTTTTTTTGTTTTTTATGTTTTCTATTTTGATTTTTAATTTTGGTTATATTTGTTTTAAAATTAGTAAAAATGATATTAAATTTTAATAATCAAATAAAAAATTACAAAATTTCATAACACCAAAAACATACTGAAAAATACACATATGTTTAGTTTACTCTTATATAAAAAAAATGGTATTTAAATAATTAGATTTATTATTGATTGATAAAAATAAATAAATTAGTTACAACAAGTTTTGTAAAGAAAACCCCATAGAATTATATAATAGGGATTTAGTTCTCATGTATTAGTAAACAAAAAAAAAAAAAAACTGACGTGAGCAAAAAAGAAAAAAAAATATCACACCAAAATCTATTCAAAATAGGATACTAGATTATCTTTAGAATTGAGGAAAAACCATCAAAATCCAGATTTCCTAAATTGTAGGAAATTCATTTTTTTCAAAATCATGATTTTTTTCAAATTCAATTTCCTAAATTGGCTATAAATTGGATTTTTGAAAAAACAAAAGCCAAAAACTGCTCTAAAAACTGGTGCCATTCAAGGCTTAATTATCAAGACAGGAGAGTTGGTTCAATTAAAAGAGCAATACACTAAGAGGATTCATTGCAAGATAATAGGAAGTTTCTAACTGAATGATGCGAGGATAGATTCCATCTCAAACACTTTAATTTTATTGAACTCTTTGTGGGTTGATTTCTTCATTTCTTTTGTTAAATGGTAAATATCATTGAAAATGAAGAGTTTAGGGTGTTACAAATTGTGAAAACAAATTGCTTGACCTAGAGATTGATCCCATGGCAAAAAATGATAAAAAATAGAAGCAAATGCAATATGTATTCTTTTTTCACATCTTTACTTGGCAGCATTGACGTCAATTCGTAGCGATACAAAACCCGAGAATAGTGAATAAGAGCTGAAACCAAGATTGAATCGAAAAAAGAGAACAAAGAGATAAAGTTAAGGCTGCTAAAGCAGAAGCTGATTCAACCAGCAGACCGAACGGAGGGTCTTAATCTAGGGAGTAAAGAGAGGCGTCGTTTCGAAGATACTGAGGATGATTTCTTCATTTATATGGGATCTTCTATATTCTAGCTGGATTTTATTATTTTGATAAAAAAAAACTAATTGGTAACAGAAAAAAACCCCGCCAAATTAAATCAGTCTAACTAAATTTTGTTAAAAGATATATGTTACTTGGTATTATTAGAGTGTATGTTAAATCTTTTGCGGATTTGTTTACTTGCTCTATATGAGATATTTCTATACTCGAGTTAGATTTAATTCTCTAATTGGCGCACATAAAAAAAACGCGCCAAAATTTTGAACATTCTGTTATTCCGTTATATTTGACAGTTTTGGTATATGAGATCACGTTAAACCAATCCAAACCAAAATGAAATAAAATTAGACTATAAAAATTCACAATCAAAGGCCATCTATTGATCAAACCAGATTATTCCATCACCATATGGTCTACATCCCTTACTTGCTAAGTTGCTACCAAGAAATTTGTTTACTTCCTCTACATGAGATATTTCTATACTCTTGGTGGATTTAATTCTCTTGATTAATATAACTAATTGGCACCAAAAAAAAACCGCCAAAATTTTTAACATTCCGTTATTCCGTTAGAATTTGTATTTTTGGTATACGAGACCAGATAGTAAACCGATCTGAACCAAACTGAAATAAATTTGAAATAAAAAAAATCAGAATCAAAAGGGATCATCTATTGATCAAACCAGATTATTCCATCACCATATGGCCTCTACATGACTGACTACATCCGTTACTTACTGAGAAAATTTATTCATAAGCCACATGACTTATGAGGTCATGAGTACGAGCGCATTTAGATGATACAATCATGTCTATTAAAGGTAAACCGGTTTAATCTGTAGAAAACCAAAATTCAAAAACCGGCATCAAAATTGGAAAAATTGAGAGACGCACCTGTCTAGCGTTGACGACAACAAAATTGAAAACTTGGTATCATTTGCGAAAGAAAGATCCAATTCCAAAGATTGCTCATTTTGAAAACCCTAAATTGACACCTCAAACCACAAAATTGGAGACTGTGAGATTATATATAAAGCGATGAGCGTGAGAAGTTGGTAAAAGGTTGAAAAATTTTCAGATGTTGAGGAACTTGGAAGATCTAAAAATGGAGACGGAGAAAGATAAGGAAAAGATAAAGATGACAACAACGAGGATGTCTTATTCATCTTCGTCATCTCCGTCTTCGGCTTCATCATCTGCTGCTTCATCTCTCGCTGCTAAGGCTATTCGAGCATCTTCTGCGCATAGAGACTCTTCTCTTTCCTCTGCTTACTCTTCTCCTACCTCTGCTCCTCTTCCTACTCCTCCAAAGGTTTCATCTTTTGTTCTTCTCTCTGTTTCTGTTGTTTCCTGGATTCGCATATTTGCTTGTTTGATCAGTTCGAAATGATTAATGGGTTACTCTGTTTTTTTGCTTCAATTGAAATGTTGCTGTTGAATTTTGGATGAATTTGAATAGGAGGTGGTGAAGCCTCATGAGTATATGTCTATGAAAACTCTGAATGAACCAAAACGAGGCTTTTGGGGAAGTCTAGCTAGTAAAGCTAAGGCTTTTTTGGATGAGGATGATCCTCAACAATTGCCTCCAAGTCCTAAGAGAATGGAGCAGAGCATGCCTTCTTCGACCACTTCAGGAACTAAGGTTAAGGATTATTAGGTTTATAAAGATGCATTTGGTTCTCTAATTCTCGTGTAGTGTTGTGTTCTTATGGAGTTGAAATTTACTTTCCATTGTTTCAGGAAGCTGGTCATACAGGTAGGAGAAGTGAGAATCCTTCATTACAGAGAAAGTTAGATGCGATCACTTCATCTTTAAATTACATTGGTGGCACCATTGGCACTGCAGTTGAGGTATGTTTCTTACTCTTTATGCACCTCTTTATGGCACTATAAGAGACATATTTGTTTTGCTTTAGGTTAATACGAGTTCTGACACTAGTTGTGTATAAAGAGGCATATGCATTCTTGTATGTTTCGATGCTCTTTGTGACTGAGATTGTTATTTGTCTGTGAATTTCCTTAGGAGGGTATTACAGCTGTGGAGACTCGTACTGCTGGGATCATTCAAGAAACCCGTAAAAAGATTAAAAAGAAGCCAAGTCTTACAAGGAACCAGCAGAATCCTGAGATACAAGCGGATTTGGAAATTCAACTGAAGGCATCTCGCGACGTAAGGTGGCTGCTCTGTATCATTTATTGGTTTACAGCAGCGGAAATATATCTGATTGTTTCCGCTGCTGTTATCTCTTCAATGAATGATTCTTGAGTTTATCGAATTATACACTTCTATTCTATAAGATCCAGATATGAATACGGAATCTCCTATAAATTTATGCCAACAGGTTGCAATGGCCATGGCTGCAAAGGCAAAGCTACTTCTTCGTGAGCTGAAGATGGTAAAATCTGATCTGGCCTTTGCAAAGCAACGATGCACACAGCTGGAAGAGGAAAATAAGGTTCTGAGGGAGAATCGTAATGGCAGTAACGGCCAAACAGATGACGATGATCTGGTATCAATTCCTTTTTTTCTCTTCATAAAGCCTTAAGGTTAACAATTTTGATGTACATTTCTGATCTTTGGGTTGTGTGTGTTTCTCTCATCTATAGGTGCGACTTCAACTCGAAACATTATTGGCTGAGAAAGCTCGATTAGCTCATGAGAACTCGATATACACTCGCGAAAACCTCTATCTGAGAGGAGTAGTGGAATATCACCAGCTCACAATGCAGGATGTGGTCTACTTTGATGAGAAGACTGAAGAAGTCACTGAGGTATATGATCCCATTAATGTCACTTCAATGTCTTCTTCATCAGATAACTCTCACCTTCCAAACTCAAAAGTCTTGGAGCTCAAGTGAAATACAACAACTGCTCTCAGTTTCTTTTGTTGTTGTTGTGAATCAGGCAACAAGACAAATCCTTGTCTGTAATCTCTCTGTATCTGTAGAAATATATATATTGTACTCTTTATTTGGGGGTGGGGGACTTAAGAATTAGCAATGAATGTTATTTATTACCCTTAATTATTTAAAATAAAAAATAATGTTCTATAATCCCCTTGAAAGGTTTAACAAGTTAAGTTAATTATTATTGGATAATTACTGAAATTACAAAACGAACATAAATATAAAGCTACATTACAGAGGTTGCATAGGCTATAAGATTATGTCTTTTTTTGTTGTTTCTTATTGAATTACATTTTTGTAGTTTAGAAAGTTAGAAAACCTTTTTTTAACATAGATTGGCCCGAAATGGCTGGACCATCGGAACTAGCGAGCCACTTAGGTGCAGCGACATGACTTCATTAGTCGAACCAATGAGCTTCCCGCCCACAAAGATGGCTGGAACCGGCGTAGAACACCCGAGCCTCATTAGGGCTTTCTCGATCTCACGACATTCAGGGTCCTTATCGATCTCATGAATAGTTGGGTGAATGCCAATATCCTGAAAGAGGACTTGGACCGCATAGGACATGCAACACGAGCTCTTGCTGAATATAACCACTCCTTTCTCTGAAGACATTCTCACAACTTTGTCCATGGTTTCTTGAAAGAAGTCTCAAATATCAATCTAGGGCTTGTTTCTTGAAGAAGAAGAAACAGAAGCTACCTTCTTTTTCTCCCTAGTAGATTGAAAGAGATTTAAAACTGAATACAAATGAGACTAAAACTCGCTTTTAGTCCTGTTTGAAGTTTTTGTATACACTACAGTACTAAGCTCGGTGTTGCCTGAGACTTGAGTTTCTTGAATCATAGGCTATTTATAACCAAAGAAATAAAGAAGAAAAGAATGTGGAGACCAAAGAAGAGAAAAAAAGAGATCACAGAAGATCGTTCGAAAGGTTCCCCTAAGTTCATTAAAGTGACTTTATCTTGAACCAAATTAATATTTAGTTTTCTTCTTTGCTTGATATTAATAAGGAATGACCAACAAAAAGTTGTATAAATCATAATTCATCTACCCTTTTACCCTCCTAGATACGAAGATGATCATTTTTATTGAACAAGGACCATATGTTTCTTTGTTGTAGATGCTAAAGAATCTGGCACATCCGCACATGTTTATATATTTATATTTGCAAGTCTTTAATATGTCTGAGAATTAGAATTTTAGATTTTACGTGGACCAAGCTTTTACTTTTTCTCTCTAAGAATATTATTTTGTTCAAGAATCATGCTCAGATGAAGGGTGTGAGATAGCCTGAAGTGGTGGCGCATAATCAAAGAGATATGCTTATTCTTCTCTGGATTGACGGTATTTTTCACATCCACGAAAAGACATCGATCAGGCTGGTTTTGACGGATCGGATCAAAAACCCTGTTCTTGAAACATGTCACTATACAACAAGATATGATTGTCTTTGTGAGATTCTCTCGATCTCACTTCAGTAGTGATCATCAAGGAATAATAACTCTTATGGGTTTATCTTGTGTGCCATTTCCCTTTCAACAATTTGCCAAGATTCTTTCTCACTCTTACCACTCATTTGATTCAAATGGATCAATAAATTTCTTAAGATCATTCCATGTTGGAAGTGAAATGAGACCTATAGTAAATATATAAGGAACATGTACATCAATCTATTCATTGCAAATTGATTTTTACTTTGAAACCCATGAAATTTATTTGGTTCAAGTGGGATATGTTATCATTTTTAGACTGGGAACAGTTTGAGATGAGCCAGAAAGATCTTCATCTTGAAATTCCATAAAAATTGTTCCAAGTACATGTGATTTTTTACATGTATGATTCAATTCAAGATAGGCTAGAAAAAAAGATTTTTTAGACTGTCGTGATTTTTTAAAAGTATGATTCAATTCAAGATAGACTAGAAAAATAATCATTTCTAAAGAGTGTGATGGTAATCCTCCATAAGAAACGAGAAGAAATCTTTTTTTTGCGGCTTCTAAAAACATCGGGAGAACTATTATCTCGGGGAGATGTGTTACGAATCTCATATCGAAAGATACAACTTCACATAATAGATAAAATACATGAACCAATCCACGATTCAATTGGTTTTGAGTTAGAAAAGCATCAAATCAACCAATAAAAAAAATCTAGGATGACCATTTGAATATCTCAATTAACCCTGTCATTATCAAGACATATTTTCATGATTCTAAGGTGACCATTTGAACATCTCAATTAACACTGTCATTATGAATTGAAATAACCAAGTCTAACTCCATCTTGCGCATTCTCCATAGCTGGACTCATTGTTAATGAAACACCCACGTTTACTTTACATACGCTAGGATTTTTTCCAGGCTACAAAACGTTTGGGCTTTATAGGTCTTTGAACATTGTTTGGACCAAATTAGTGTTGTGTTTCAGTATTTTGTATGGTTGCCAAAAGAAATAAGATAACCAAACACTTCTAGAAAAATCATCAACAATTGTAAGAAAATATAATGTGTCGTAGTACGATAGGGATCCCATAAATCACAATGTACGATAGAGATCCCATAAATCACAGTGTACCAATTCAAATAAAACTGATGTTTTATTATATAACTTGTAGGAAAAACACAACGGGATTGTTTGACGTGAATACAAATCATCCGACTGTTCAGCCACTCCAATCAGCATATTGGTAATGCGGTCCTGAATCAAACACATCTTATCAGTGATTTGGAAAACACAAGTTTTTTGCCTAGTCAATTGAGAAACGGAAATCAAATGACAATGCAGTACATCAACAAACAATACACTATGAATGCTAAGCGTAGAACTCAAGACAACACTGCCTTGTCGAGTTGTCAAAGTAATTCTCCCATTCGATAGTTTCACAGGAAGAGGCATAATCTCGTGAATATCAGATAGAAAATCTAAAGAACTCGTCATATGGTTAGTAGCACGTGTATCAATAATCCAAGAGCTCAAAAGAAACGTACCACTTAAACACTCTGATGCAGGTTTCCGTTCATTCAATAAGGTGACCAAGGTGCGACACTGTTCATCATTAAGGCCTATAAGTCCAATACTGTCTGATGTTGTGACCGCATTAACAGCAGAGGACAGAGGTTGAGAAACAGAAGCCTGAACTGCATGAGCACGTGCTGCTTCTTCGCTAGAGCGGGACAAAGAACCAGACGTGCCACCTCCTCGACCTCTACTAGCGTTGTTGCGACCACGTGGACGTTCTCCACACCAATCAGGATATCCAAGAGTTCAAAACCAATTAGTAGCAAGATGACCATTCCTACCACAACTGTTACAAGGTAGCTTCATACACGCTTCACGCGAGAGAAAAGAACCATTCGAGGTAGAAACTGATCCAAAATTATGACTAGTTCGAATAGCATATGCCACATTTTCAATTCTCTCATCCATAATCCGTGATTTTTGTTTCGAATCCTCAGCTTGCAGAAGCACACTATAAGTTATCGACTGAAGGAAGAGGATCAAGCGATAGAAGATTTGATTTCACATAGCCATATACCGACTCATCCAGTCCTTTAAGAAATTCGTGGAGAGGATCTTCTTCACGTTCCTGCTCCAGCGTAGCCCCAATGGGACAACCGCAAGGTTTGAATTCACAAAACTCAGCTAAGGAGGTCCAAAGTTGCATTAGTTTCCCATAGTAAACTTCGATAGAAAAACCATGTTGGCGACAAGTCACGATTTCAAGGTTAGAGAGACTTGATCGAATTGTCTCTGAGATTGTGAGCTTAATCCAAGACACCACCAACGCATTATTCGTCCACCAGTCTTCCAAGTCTTCAGAATCAGAGCTTGGTTGTGGTATGAAACCATCAACAAAGCCAAACCTTTTTCGTGCCTTATGTTGGAATTTAATCATATCTCTTATAATATAAAGTTACAATTATATAAGTTAGTTATTTTATCAAGAGTCACGAACTGTGTTTCGTATAGGTGTGTTGTTTCATTTACACAATCGTGTCTTTTCGTCTTGTATAAGTATAGATCGAGTCAAGTCCAAACAGGTGAGTGTGTGTAAACAATTTATTTCTCAAAATCAATAAAGTTCAGTTCTTGATACGTGCTCTGTTTTTCGAATTCTGATAATCAAGGTTTTTTTGATAATCAAAGTCTTCTTGTTGTGTTCTTTGTAATAAGAGACTTCAGTTTTCCAACATGGTATCAGAGCCCTATTGATTCGAGGGCCAATTCAAGTAAAAAAAGAAGAGCAAAAATTTCTGCAAAAGATCACGCAAAAAAAAACAGAGCTATGGAGGCAACAACGTATCAAGTTATTCCGATCTTCAATGGAGAAGCTTACGGGTTTTGGAAGATCAAAATGAAGACTATCCTAAAGACGAGAAAGCTTTGGGATGTGATTGAGAATGGAGTACCAGCGATTGTTTCTACAAGCGTAAACACACCAAAGATGACTAAGAAGCAAGAGGATCTAGTCATGAAGGATATGATGGCATTGCAAATACTCCAAACGGCAGTTTCGGATGTTATCTTTCCGAGAATTGCTCTCGCAACAAGTGCGAAGGATGCATGGGCATTAGAGATGGAGTTCCAAGGAAGTTGTCAAGTGAGAATGATTAATCTTCAATCTCTACGAAAAGAGTATGAAAACTTGAAGATGAACGATGGTGAAGACATAAAAGTTTTCACAGAAAAATTAATTGATTTGGGAAATCAATTAAGGATCCACGGCGAAGAGAAGACGGACTATCAAATTGTCCAAAAAAATTTCATCTCTCTCCCAGAAAAGTTTGACAGCATAGTGGCTGTCATGGAGCAAACGAAGGATCTAACTTCGTTGCCGGTAACAGAGTTGATAGGTACTTTAAAAGCGCATGAGAAACGCTTGAGTATCAGAGAAGAACGATCAACGGAAGGAGCGTTCTATGGAGAAAAGTTTGTTTCAAAAAAGGGAAACAAACGTGGCGACAAAAGTCAAAATAAGGCCGAGAAATGGTGTGACTTTTGTACATGTGACAATCACAATGAGAGTGATTGTTGGAGAAAGCAACACAGGGATGTTAGCTTGCCTACGGGTGTAAGGTGCTTTGCGTGTAACAAGCCAGGGCACGTGGTGAAGAACTGCAAGGTTAGGAAGGCCGAGAGAGAGAGAACCTAAGCCTAGAAGAAACAGATGAAGAGAGTGACAATGAAGGTCACATGCTGTTCAGTGCAGTTGAAGAAGCATCATCATCAAACGTGAATGATGAGACATGGTTTGAAGACTCACATCAAAGTCTGAAAAACTAAAGAGGAAGCTTGGAGTAAAACCGGGATATGATTAAGGGGGAGTGTTGGAATTTAATCATATCTCTTATAATATAAAGTTACAATTATATAAGTTAGTTATTTTATTAAGAGTCACGAACTGTGTTTCGTATAGGTGTGTTGTTTCATTTACACAATCGTGTCTTTTCGTCTTGTATAAGTATAGATCGAGTCAAGTCCAAACAGGTGAGTGTGTGTAAACAATTTATTTCTCAAAATCAATAAAGTTCAGTTCTTGATACGTGCTCTGTTTTTCGAATTCTGATAATCAAAGTTTTTTTGATAATCAAAGTCTTCTTGTTGTGTTCTTAGTAATAAGAGGCTTCAGTTTTCCAACACCTTAAGCGTCATACGAAAATTCACGGACCACTCATTGTAATTGGGCCCTTTCTGAAGCGGTTGAGAGATCAAAGAACCGGGATTATCACTCGACGATAGTCGTAAGGTGAAATCCTCGGGCGTTGAATCTCAAAATACGGTTTCACACCAGTAGAGTCAGTCAACACGTTTTTATCTTTCCATGTTTGCTCCATATTATCGTAAACAGAGCAAAAACAGAGTATCACAAATCAAAGAAAATGGAGAGGTCAAAGAAGAGAATTATGAATAACCAGAAATCGAAAAGAAACACAAGGATAACGAGCAAAATTTGGTGTTAAAGCTCTGATACTAGGTCAAGAAACCTAAGCGAATAAGAAGATTTTGTTGGTATTGATAAGAGGTCTATGACCAATATACAATATATATATATAAGGATTCAACCTAACTTCCAACAGATTTGGAAGATTACAAGATAAAAGGAATGTTTCTAATTTATACAATTGTATATACGAGAGATGAATATAAGGAATATATATTCCGTTATACGTATCAGTTTTTATTCGATTTAGAGAACCCTCACCGATTTTGAAAGTTGAGATACACCAAAGCTTGTAAGAGGGTAAAAAAAAGGCTACCTTCATCAACATCGTTCCCGGTCTCCTTCCATTTGTTGTAATATAAAATACTCAGTTTCGAGATGAGATTGTGACACGAGTTTTGATCAGACCAAAAAGTTAATGGGTCCTAGTAAAGAAAATGTTTTTTTTTTTTTTGCGTTCTTGGGGTTGTCCGGAGATTTGAAGATGAGTTTGAGATTAGAGATTTTATGTTCATGCAAAGAGTTCACTGAATTTATAGAGGGAGAGAGAGGGAGCTCGTATTTGAGTAAGAATCTGAACCATTTGAAATCTCTCGATTTCAAAAGCTTTTTCTAGTTAGCGTTTGCGGCTGCTTGCTGTTGGTTAAAAACAATGTTGTAAAATACGCTATACGCTAGACGTACGGTGAGGCACTGTATAGCGTATAGATGTATATACGGTGTTTATGCGGAGATTATACTGTGAATATTTTTTTGTAAAAAAATAAATATTATATATATATATAATCAATTTTTATGTATATATATAGTTATATATATATATATGACCCATATGATATGAGTCAAAAGTTTATATCATTTATATGAAAACTAAAATAGCTGAATATCAAACACTACCAAAATAAGTAACGAAAATGTCTTAAAATATAGTAAGAAATCAAAGTCAAACAAAAAAAAAACCAACAAAAAACCAACATGATAGGTTTATAGCCAAAGTGCTAAATAAATAAGTAAATCATCTCCTAATTATCTTTTTAGGGTTAACTTATTTTTAAAAGCAAAACAAAACTACGTAGTTTTGTTAAAGAGCTTTACAAAAAAAAAACGGAAACTGTATATACGGTACCGTTTATACGGCGCGTATAAATGGTGTATATACGGCCATATTGTGTACATCGCACAAATTAACTGTACAACATAAATACAGTACGATCTCCTACTGTATAGGGTATATACGGCCGTACAGGCCGTATTTTAGAACATTGGTTAAAAATAATAATATTTTTTTAATTTTTTTTAATTTAAAATACTAATAAAATTTTATTAAAAAAATCAAAAATCATTTTTTAAATCAAATTTTATTATAATAAAATTTTAAATGCTTTATATATGTATTAACTAAACTAAAATATATTTATACGTACAAAAATATTTTTTAAATAAAAAATGTTTCAAAACTTTTAAAATAAATAATTTTAATTAGTTTTTCTAAAATTTATTTAAAACTTTACTTTGAAATTTTGATTATAATAATATAATTTTTTCTTATAGAAAATATATATTTTAAATATGTTAAACAACATCTACAACCGTTGTCAATCAACTAGTAATTTTCCGCAAACACACCGGTTTCTATTTGTTAAACCAGTCGTACAAATCGTTTAATAGCGTTTATAACTGCAATCACCCGCTTCTGTAAACTATCGTACCCGCAAATGCAACCGCCATGTTTAAACCAGTCGAGCCCTAAGAGACTAGCAACATGGAATGTAAGTAATGGACAAAACGATAACCTTATCCGGTCAAAGGAATGCACGCGTCATATGTTTTTTTCTAGAAATAAACATGAAAATTCAATACGTTAAGTATGATGAAAAATTAAAGATGATGGTGGTTCAAAATTTGGGTCAAAAGAAAATGCTATTTTGGAGTTTTATCAACAAGTTTTTTTTTAGTTGAGGATCCAATATTTTCTGAAAGCCCAGATAAAGATCTTGATTAGTATAGCTATTAGTAAAACAGTAAGTGTAAGGAGCAAGAATAATATACAATTATACAATGAAAGTTATATATTTTAATTAATACGGTATACGTATAAGTAATTGGTAGAAATATGAGTGATTAGATATAAAATTAAATAAAAGTATTTAATATATCTATTTATAGGTATTCTAATACATTATACATATTTCTACCATAATTTTGTTCCTAATTTTTTAATATCTAAACTATATTCATTAAATTATATTTTATTAGCATAATATTTTAATTAAAATTTTAAAAATATGAAAAGTAAAAATAGAAATATCTTATTAATTATATAATATTATAATTTAATAAATATTATTATTTAATATTATTATTTATTAAATTAAATATAAAATTATATAAAAGTATTTTATTTTATATTTATTAAATTATAATTTATCAGCAAATTACTAATGATAAATATTAATTCGAATAAAAAATTAAACTTTGATATATATATATAAATATATATTAATCAAATAAATTAATTATATTTAATTATTTTAAAAATCTTAAAAACTTGATGCTTTTGAAAATCTCTATCTGAAAGCATAGAAGAAAGAACATTAGTAGAATATTTACATCTTCCAAATGTTTTTTTTTAAATATTTTTTTAAATATTAAATGCCAAAAGAAGAGAATACCAGAATGATTAGGATTACTATAAATTATAAGATTATCGAATTGATGATCGATTGATGCGAGCTCAGAAGCTCGCATTACCAATGAAGCCCAAAACAAGAGAATGCGAGAAAGATTATGATTACTATCAGTTATAAGATTATCAAGATTCAATTGATGATCGATTGTTGTGAGTTCGCACTACCAATAAAACCCAAATGTCAAAGCCCAAAAGAAGAGAATACGAGAAATTTTAGTACTAGTATCAATTATAAGATTATCAATATCCAATTGATAACCGACTGATGTGGGCTCACAATACTAATTAAGCCTAAATGTCAAAGCCCAAAAAAAAAGAGAAATACGAGAAAGATTAGGGTTACTATAAATTATAAGATTATATCAAAATCCAATTGATGATCGACTGCTGCGGGCTCGTGTTTGAACTTCGAAGAGGCTTCTCGGTGGCTTCACTATTTTCTTCCTCTTATAGATATCAATTGCATATGTTTCGATGAACTGTAAGTGATCCTTGATTTGAAGTTCAGATCTAGGTCGCTCGTGGCAATATTGGTGGCATTTTACCATTGAAGTCGCTATATACCATCAGGTTTCCTTTCTAACTCTTAAAACTTTCTCTTTTCGAGTTTAGTTTGTAGATTTCGATTTCTCTACAATTTTCTATCGAAAACAAAATTGATGTAAAACTTAGGGACTGTTATTGGATTGAGTTTTTATTTGATTTTAATGGTCTTAAAGTTGCAGTTATTCTAAAATCTAATTAATGGATTTTGATGAAATGACAAGATTCAAACGTGGGTTCTTAAATCTATTGTTAATCGTTTTTGTACGGATTATCTTGTATTTAGAAATCTGTGAAAATAAAATAACTACTTAATATTTTTAAAATAGTTATAACAAAATAACATTCATCAAGAAAAAAATATTTGTTGGTAACAAAAATATTTGTTTAGTCAACCAAAATACTCGATCTTCTAATTGTTGACCAATTATCTTGTTCATGGGTAGAACATGTAGAATATCCGATTGTGATAAATTCAAAAAAAAAATCTGAAAATGCAATCTATATTTACACTGATAATTATTTTAAATTAATAAAATTAAATTTCATTCTGATATTGTGAGAATCTACAAAAGCAATTGGAGGAGCCTGAAGAGAGATGAAAATATTATAAATACTAGGGTAAGAGGTGGTATTTCATTTACTTATATTTTAGTTAAACGATTACATCAAAATCCATCCTTATTAAAATACAATAAAATCATGTTCATGTTCAATAACATGTGTTTTATAATGTATTTTAAAATACATTAAACAAATGTTGTATCCAATAATATATTATTTTATTGTATTTTTTCAAATACACAATTGAATAAAACTGAATTTTTAAAAAAATTTAAAATACACTCAACTTTATTAAAATATAATATTCAATAATTCCACCTTAATATATTTTGAGGACAAGACTATTTTCTCTCTCTCGCTCTCCTCTAAAAAAAACAGAGAAACAGTAAATTTTATAGTTTTTCAAAGTCCAAACTCCTTTCTAATGGTGATTTGAATCCTAATTAATTCTCTTATTATTAAATTTATATTCAGAAGTTTATATTTAGGGCATCTATATTCAGAAATAAGAACTCTCGCATGTACATGGTTTCCTTGTCTCAAGTTTCCTATTCCTTGAGTCATCTCAAAGTTTTTTTTTTTCTTTTGGTTCTGATTGTGAATAGATAACCATATTTTTTCTTTTCTACTTATCATTTCAGAGACAGACAAATATGGAATTACCTCATGATGTGATAGAAAATATTCTGGAAAGACTTGATGTGAAAGCCTTGTTCAAGTTCAAGCTTGTATCGAAGCAATGGTACTCTACGATCCAATCCCGTTGGTTCCAAGAAAGACAGTTGATCCATCGTAAGCAATCAGGAAATCCAGATGTCCTTTTGGTGACAAATCTTATTCTATTGAAGCTATGAGAACGTTGGTGTTAGGGTCATCAGTTGCTGTTAAGATCCCAACTCCTTGGGAAAACACCTTGTACGCAGTTGTCAACAATGGTTGTGACGGTCTGATATGTCTCACTGATGCAGCACTACTCTTTAATCCCAATATGGTCGTCAATCCCATCACTCGCTGGCTTAGAAGGTTCCCTTACTCTACCTATCAACTACTCAAAAGGAGACGCGAGCTCAAGCCATGGCAAAGGGCTAATCTCGGATTTGGTAAGGACATAACCAATGGTACTTTCAAGCCCGTTTGGGTATACAATTACAATGAATTATGGCTTGACAACAAGAACAACAACGCTGCTACAGTTTGGGAAGTTTTCGACTTTTCCATTGATGCTTGGAGGTTAGTTGTCCCTGCATCCACTTATCCAATTATTCCTTGTCAACATCCTGTTTATTCTGATGGGTCACTTCATTGGTTCACCACTAAGACGGAAACCACGGTTTTATCTTTCGATCTCCACAATGAAAGTTTCCAAGTGTCTAAGACTCCATTCCTCCTCCACCAAGTGTTCAGGTTCGGCATGCGCAATCTTGATGATCGTTTGTGTGTATACGAAGAAATGTGGGGCAACCAAGTGATATGGTCGTTCAATTCAGAGCACAAAACATGGAAAAAATATATTCCATAGATCTCAACATTATAACTTCTTCTATTGATACCTGTTTCACAGTCAAACCACTAGCAGTTGTGGACAACGAGAAGCTATTAATGGTTTGTGACGCTGAATTTGGTGTTGAGTTGCTAATCTATGATCCTAAAACTAAATCATGTGAGCTAGCTTACACATCTAAAGACCATATTACTGCAGACCGTCTTTGTTATTTCCAGAGTTTAATCTCTATTGTGTAATATTTATTATTTTCCCAGACATTGTAATTTCAAAGTTTCCGAGACATTGTAATTTCAAAGTTTTATTTTTTTTGGTTTTTAATGTTAAGAAAATATTTGGGACCTTTTTCACTATTAGATTTAGTATTGGGTGTCACTACCAAAATTCAAACTCATTAAAATGAAATCAAGGTCCCTCTCATTAAACAATGGCGGACCCAAGAAAAAAATAAGGGTGACACTTGACCCTTATAAAATTATAAAATCAAAAGGTTTAGTGAATTTTAGTTGAATTTATGGGGAATTTTTTGTAATTTCAAAGTTTCTAATTATTAGATAGAACTGGTTCTGCATCCTCCAAAATATGCATGCTAGATGCTTGTTCACGTGAAATTCATATTCTTTTATATATGATGTTGATTCTCATTGACACTTTCTCGATTTTATGATGTTTTTATGCTCGCTTGCTCTCATCTTCACAAAGACGTATCAGCTCACGTAAAACAGATGGTAAATCTTTCTCAAATGTGTCGTGTCTGATAATTAACAAACATATGCCTGGAAGCAGCACAGAACCTGAAGCTTCCCAACTCTGATGACACTGCTGCCATTTAACTGACTTCTGAGTCGGTCAATCATAAGAAAGTGCGATTAATTTGTTGCTTTCTATTGAAATACATTTTTTGTAGTTTAGAAAGAGTTAGAAAACGTTTTTAACATAGATTGGCCTGAAATGGCTTAACCATCGGAACTAGCGAGCCACTTAGGTGCAGCGACATGACTTCATTGGTCGAACCAATGAGCTTCCCGCCTACAAAGATGGCTGGAACAGGCGTAGAACACCCGAGCCTCATTAGGGCTTTCTCGATCTCACGACATTCAGGGTCCTTATCGATCTCATGAATAGTTGGGTGAATCCCAATATCCTGGAAGAGGACTTGGACCGAATAGGACATGCAACACGAGCTCTTGCTGAATATAACCACTCCTTTCTCTGACGACATTCTCACAACTTTGTCCATGGTTTCTTGATGAAAGTCTCAAATCAGTCTAGGGCTCGTTTCTTGAAGAAGAAGAAACAGAAGCTCGCTTGTAGATTGAAAGAGATTTAAAACTGAATACAGATGAGACTAAACCTCGCTTGTAGGGTTCAGGTTAGAAGACGAGAGGGTTTTATCTGTATACACTACAGTATTAAGCTCGGTGTTGCCTGAGACTTGGGTTTCTTGAATCATAGGCTATTTATAACCAAAGAAATAAAGAATGTGAACACCAAAAAATAAATTAAAGAGATTACAGAAGATCGTCCGAAAGGTTCCCCAAGTTCACTAAAGTGATTTTATCTTGAACCAAATTAATAATTAGTTTTCTTCTCTGATTGATATTAACAAGGAATGACCAACAAAAAGTTGTATAAATCATAATTCATCTACCCTTTATTCCTCCTAGATACGAAGATGAGCATTTTTATTGAACAGAAGCATATGCTTCTTTGTTTTAGATGCTAAAGAATATGGCACATCCGCACATGTTTGTATATTTTTGCTAGTTTTATATTATGTATGAGGATTAGAATTTTATATTTTAATGTGGACCAAGCTTTTACTTTTTCTCTATAAGAATATTATTTTTCATGCTCAGATGAAGGGTGTCAGAGAGCCCAAAGTGGTGGAGCTTAATCAAAGATATATGCTTATTCTTCTCTGGATTGACGGTATTTTTGCAGCCACGAAAAGACATCAATCAGGCTAGTTTTGACGGATCGGATCAAAAACCCTGTTTTTGAAACATGTCACTATACAACAAGATATGATTGTCTTTGTGAGATTTTCTCAATCTCACTTCAGTAGTGATCATGAAGGAATATTAACGCTTATGGGTTTCTCTTGTGTGCCATTTCCCTTTCAACAATTTGCCAAGATTCTTTCTCACTCTTACCACTCATTTGATTCAAATGGATCAATAAATTTATTTAATTAAGAGGTCCATGTTGGAAGTGGAATGAGACCTTTAGTAATTATATAAAGATAAATGTGAATCAATCCATTCATCGCAAATTGATTTTTAGTTTGAAACCAACGAAAGTTATTTGGTTCAAGTAGGATATGTTTTCATTTTTAGAGTGGGAACAGTTTGAGATGAGCCAGAAAGATCTTCATCTTGAAATTTCATAAAATTTGATCCAAGTAACTTATGTGACTTAAAAAAAAAGGATTCAATTCGAGATAGACAAGAAAAATAATTATCCTGAAAGAGCGGGTCGGTCATCGCAAATAAGAAATGAGATGAAATTTTGTTTGCCGATCCTAAAAACATCGGTTAGAAATCTTATATCGAAAGTGAATGTTGTCGTCATTAGTAACTATGATGTTTATTTAGATCGATGAACGTATAAATTCTAAATAGTATATGATCTTTTAACCAAGTCTAACTCCATTCTGCGCATTCTCCATAGCTGGACTCATGCATTGTTAAGGAAGCTAATAATAAGTTAATAACCCCCGTTACATGATTAGAGCTCAAAAAGCTAGGTTTTTTGTTTCCAGGCTACGGGCTTTTTAGGTCTTTGAACATTGTTTGGGCCAATTAATTAGTGTTTTGTTTCAGCTTAGTTTGGGCGTTTTATGTCTTTGGAGTCTTGGGCACTAATATCTGGGCCATAAAAGGCTTGTCCGAAGACTAAGCAAGATCTTATTCTTGCTAATTTTTCTTACCGGTAAAAGGTGATATATGGAGATTGTGACTTATAACCTTCTTAATTTTGATAGCGATTTAATAATGTAAGTTATAGTAATAGCTAATAACAAACACAAGTAGTTTATAAAAAACAACATGAGGAGATGGATCATGTTGTAAGATATATATAACATATCGGATTAAAATAAGGGTTACAGAAGAATGGTAATATCCTTTGGTCACACTTCTATATCTTCCATCTACCACTAAGCGCTGACCATACGATCGGAGACTTCCATTTGGAGGATTTTTGGGGTTAGTAGAAACCTTGAAGAAGTGGACAGAGATGATGATGGTGTGGATTGTCGATCCGATGGTAAACATCTTTGACTATATATATATATATATATATGTCAGGAAAATAACATTTTTAACCTTGAAATTGTCGTATACTAGCATTTTAAACCTCAAAAATATTACACTAACACTTTAAATCTTCAAACTATTTTTACTAACACTTTAAACCCTTAAAATATTTTTACTAACACTTTAAACCTTGAAACTACTTCCCGTATTTTTCCGCCAGGTTTTTGACCAAATATTTTCATCATAATTTTCAAAATTCAAATGGTTATAGCAACATACATATTTTCCAACAGATTTCTGACGGTTATTCAAAAAAAAATATGTACATCTAACACTACAATTTAATCTAAAATTTTTATCTAAACTATTTTGTCAAAAATCCATCGGATTACCATCCAAATATATTCGTCAGAATTTTCAAAATTCAAACGGTTATAGCAACATACATATTTTTCAGAATTTGAATTTTTACACTTTAAAAATTTTTGTAATTGAATTTTTATGACGTAAAAAAATGCGGGAAGTAGTTTCAAGGTTTAAAGCGTTAGTAAAAATAATTTGAAAGTTTAAAGTGCTAATGTAATACTTTCGAAGTTTAAAGTGTGAGCATGTAACACTTTCAAGATTAAAAATATTATTTTCCATATATATATATATATATATCATATGTCTATTTATCCTTTGACATTTATTGATTCTTACTGCTTACCCATACCCATATATTCAATTACTTTTTGTTACATTCTTTAATATTCAAATATATTTATTTATATAGATTTTCTTTTGCCGTCTACAACTAACACATATTTTTAAATTTGAATTCGGATTATAACATAACGGTGTATACTAATAGAAATCACTGCATTATATTTCTTGATCATTTAATAACTCTTTTTTAAGCTTTCGACAAATTGATATAATTATGTTATATTTTAACTGTGGGAAAGTGTATATGGCCGTGTTCTGATATTTCAAGGATTTATGCAGTTTTTTTAAATGCGTGTCTTGACTATGACCAATCCGAGAAGAAAATTGAACGTGTAACCCCTTAACTAGTGACATATTATAGAATCATTGTGGAATAGATCTTATAAATAACAAAACGAATTGGTGAGTTTGGATGTCACTATACAAAATCTCCATAAAAGCGTATATTCGATGCTACATATAACATTCAAATATCGTAAATTATTTTCTGATTTGAAACTTGTTTCTATATCATAAAACCCCAGTATGGATCCATTCATTCTGATCTGTATCAGATTACAAAATTAGTATTTACTATTTAGTAACATATCACATATAATATAATGTATTACAATTACAAATTGAGAGGTAGGTATATTTGGATTCTCAGATGAACCACCAACAAATGCATGTTGACTTGTATCTTTCCAGATTAAATCACATGTCCAAATATTTTATGATGAAACATAAGTAGGTAGTGACGAAGGACGTACACCTCATTCTCATTCCAGAATGTGACGAGATTGAGCTGTCTTTTTGTTGTAGAATGTAAATATATGGTCGGGGTCAACTATTCATTATACATTTTAGGTCATTTTTAAAGACCATTAAAACATCTGTTATATTTTAAAAAATCTTATAATTTAAGTATTACAAGCATGTAGATATAGGGTTCACATTAGATTTTTCTTTTCCCCAGCAAATCATCAACATTAAGTTTGCGGAAATGGTATTTGAATTAATCTTATACGACTTTGTTATGTGTTGCCATAACGCCATTGGTGCATGACTTTTTCCACCAAGCATTCTTATTATTATATTTTTTTATTTTTTTTGAAACTTAGCATTCTTATTATATGAGCTGAGTTGAGTCATTCTTTTTTTCTTTTTGACGACAAGTTGAGTAATTCAATTCTCCCGTAGCTACCGCTGACTTTGAAGTTACTAACTTATAATTTATTTTCTCAAACTTAATTATAGAATATACTAAAACAATGTAATAGTCGTCTCTATGTTATTAGAAATGAAATAAAAACTAAACAAAGAAAAAGCACACAAATAATAATCTTTTTTTTAAACACCAAATAATCTTCTTACTAATCAACTTAATATAAAAATTCCTGTTAACTATTATATAAACATGAAATGACGACTTATTTTTGTTTTAGATCTAGACACTTAACTAAAGAACAATGAGCTGTTAGTTAGATAATTCACAACTGTTTTTATAAAGACTATAAAATTTTGAAAAATACTGTAAATATTAAAACCGTTAGCTACAAAGGTTTGTAACATATTACTTTCATACTATTTAATGAGGTGTGGTCCAAATTTATGATTTAGAACCCTAATTTTGGTTTGATCATTCTCAAGCAATTCACTAATCAACTATAATCTTATATTACAACTCAAAACCAATTGGTAATGAATATATTGGTCTATATCTTTTATATACTAGTGTTAATTTCTTTATATAACCGATGTGAGATATTAACACACTCCCTCGAAATGATGGCTCTTATCAGAGCATCTCAAACCGAATCCGACTTTAAGACCGGTAATAAACCCTTTTTGGGCCACTCTACTTGGGTCAACAAACGAAGCTCTGATACCATGTTAAGTTCGATGGGTTTCTAACTCAAAACCAATTGACAATGAATAGATTTACCCATATCTCTTATATACTAGTGTTAATCCCTTTATATAACGGATCTGGGATATTAACATACAGTTAAATAACCCCCACTCTCAAACCGAAAGAAATCAAGCTTGGAATAAGAATATAAAGAAGACGAACACCTAGCTCTATTTTTAAAACAACCTTATCCACCTAAAAAAATATGTAGCTTGCTATAGTTTGGACTTTGGATTAATAAAGTTGTTGTGTTCATGCTAATTTTGCAGACTCAGTAGCTAGGGTGTATATTCTTGAGCAAAAACTTAAAATTAGTTAAATAACTATGATAGAGATCACTAGTAGGTACATTTTGTTTTACAACTTAGGAGTAGATTTCAGGCGGTTCAGATTAATTCCTTGGGGGAGGTGTAGTCCATGGATAGACTCTTTCTCTGGATATTCAAATGAGCCGAAAGTAAAGATCCATATCCATGTGGCCAAATGAAGTGATTTAGAAAATTTTGCATTTGAAGTGAATCGATCTCTGAACCCAAACCAATAAATTAATTCATTTTCAAGTGGGAACCACTATACCAGAATCAGTTAGTTTAGAAGGTACATTGTTGAAAAGCAAAAATTAAAATTAGTTTATAATTAACCATGGTGGATCACTAGATCCTCCTCCTTATCTTCGATATCAATCCCTTAAAGCCTGCTTATTGGCTTTAATACGGAATTTTTTATTTATTTTAATACTGATATGATCATAAATTGTCAAAGAAAAATAATATCAAGTGTATGAAATCGAGGGCAATTTCTTTATTGCATGTTACAATTTATATGTATAAAGAACACGTTTTTAGATATTTTATGTGATTCGATCAAAGAAAAAAAGATATTTTATGTGTATATATATGAATTGTTCTCTCATTACGAAATCAAGCTCTGAAGCTACTCAGCAATGGCGACCATTCCTTCCCACAACTTTCTTACGATCAAACAGAACAATTCCTTAACCGGTCACTCTTCTTCCCTCGAGCCAACCTTCTCAGAAATCAAACTTCCGGCCAGCTTCCGAGTAACTACGAGAGCTTTATCAAGAACCAACGATGCTTCTTTATCCGCAGTGATTTCGAGTATCGATCGGGAAAGGCGGGAAAGACAAGGTTTAACCGAAGAACTAGAAGGAGTTGGAGTCATCCGCGGCGGAGAACGATGGATGACGGCGGAGGATATTCGACGACGTGATAAAAAAGCAGAAGAAGAGAGGAGACTAAGAGACACGTGGCGTAAGATCCAAGGAGAAGATGATTGGGCCGGGTTAATGGATCCAATGGACCCAGTTCTTAGATCGGAGCTGATCCGTTACGGCGAAATGGCTCAGGCCTGTTACGACGCCTTCGATTTTGACCCTGCTTCGAAATACTGCGGCAGCTCAAGATTCTCGCGCCACGATTTCTTCGATTCGTTGGGGATGATCGATTCCGGTTACGAGGTGGCGCGTTATCTCTACGCGACGTCGAACATCAATCTCCCAAACTTCTTCTCCAAATCACGGTGGTCAAAAGTTTGGAGCAAAAACGCTAATTGGATGGGATACGTCGCCGTCTCCGACGATGAAACGTCGCGTAACCGTCTCGGCCGCCGTGATATCGCGATAGCGTGGAGAGGAACCGTCACGCGCCTTGAGTGGATCACGGATCTTAAGGATTATTTGAAACCAGTAACCGGAAACAATATCCGATGCCCCGACCCGGCCGTTAAAGCCGAATCCGGATTCTTAGATTTGTACACCGACAAGGATACAGATACAACCTGCAAATTCTCGAAATTCTCCGCGCGAGAGCAGATCTTAGCGGAGGTGAAGCGTCTGGTAGAGAAATACGGCGGCGACGACGAAGAGGAAGATCTAAGCATCACCGTGACAGGACACAGTCTCGGCGGCGCGTTTGCGATACTTAGCGCGTACGACGTAGCGGAGATGGGATTGAATCGGAGTAAGAGCGGGAAAGTGATTCCGGTGACGGTGTTGACGTACGGAGGACCTCGAGTAGGGAACGTGAGGTTTAAAGAGAGGATGGAGGAGCTGGGAGTGAAAGTGATGAGAGTGGTGAACGTTCACGACGTGGTTCCGAAATCGCCGGGATTGTTTCTGAACGAGAGTGCGCCACACGCGCTGATGAAGATAGCGGAGGGGTTGCCGTGGTGTTATAGCCACGTGGGAGAGGAGCTTGCGTTGGACCACCAGAACTCGCCGTTCCTTAAACAATCCGTTGATCCTTCTAATGCTCATAACCTTGAAGCTATGCTTCATCTCCTTGACGGGTCAGTTTTTTTTTTTTTTTTTTTTTTAAACAGAGAGATTTATCATTCTATAACATATATGTTCATAATTTTTTGCTGGTGTTAATTTATTAAATTCGAAATAATATTAAATTAAAAATAAGGTCGTGATAATTTATTAAATTCGAAAAACAAAATTACATTACAAGTAGCAATATATGTATATACCAATGGTCAACGTATTTGCGAGCGAGATATTTAGACCAAAATAATATAGTGTGTCCAAAATTTTATGTCGAATTTCATTTTTATTGCGAGGATAAAGTAAATAATTAAAAAAAAAAACATGATAGGGAATAGGATTTGATCATATGATCCAGAGAGATAGTGGGACTTGCAGAAGTAATGATAGACATCAATGTAATAATTAATGTAATAAGTTACATATATCTATTAAAAAATAATCAATCTAAAATAAATGGGTGTTTCCAAACATTTATACTGAAATAAATAAAATATAATTAATGTTATATGGTTTCCAAACAGATTAAAACACCAATATTATGAAAACTAACATTAATTTTAGTTTCTTCAAAATCTATCTACCTAATTTAAATCAATGTGTTGAAAAAATAATTATGTTTCATATTTCACTTTTATTTGATCTTATTTTTAAATTATTACATAATGTATTTAATTAATAAAAGTTTTTTTTTTCTACATATGTTCTGGTTCAAATCTATTTTTTCAGAAAATTACATATCCGTTTTTTGCAAAAAAATTTCGAAGTATTTATTTTGACGGAAAATTATGGATTTGTAATTTGTTATAAAAATATCAGAGTCGAGTTTTTTTTTGGCATGAACCAGATTAGTTTTGGTGAGAAAATTAATTATAATTAAAATTAACAATTGTATTGGTTTTTATTTAGTTAGGACTTTTTTTTGTTTTAATTAATTTAATATTTATAAACATTAAAAACCCCAAAAAAAATAATTTATATCAAAATAATAGACCTGCGGACACAAATCTACTAGTATTATTACTAAACCTGTTTCCAAACACACATACTAAATTAAATAACAAATCAGGAATCCAAACAGATTAAATTAGCAATATTATGAAAACTACCATTGATTTTAAATTCCAAAAAATCAATCAATCTAATTTAAATCAATATATTGAAAATAATAATGATTCTCATTTTACTTTTCTTTGATCTTATTTTAAAATTATTATAAATTATTATATAATGCATATGATTAATAAAATTTAATTTGTTCAACATATATGTTCTGATTCATATACATTTTAGGTGAAAAAATTACATATGCGTTTTTTTGCAGGAAAGTTTATAAGTAAAATTTTTTTATATTTTGTAGAGATTTCAAATAAAATAGGTTTTAAAAATAAATATATATTACTCAATCAATAAGAAAAAAAAGTCAGTCTTCAACGTCCCATATTAATAGAAGTGTCAATAAAGCCTGTAAAACCACGGGTTATGTCAAAATAGATCTATCATGGTGTAAAATTATATTATGTCCATTAAAAAGTGGATAATATGGATAACCCAATAGTGGACCGCGGATTTAGCAGACTTTGTCGCGAATTGGCATATCGATTCCCAAAGTACCAATTTTTAATAAAAATAAATAAGTGATATATATATATATGTGTGTATATATTAATAATTGTATATAGTTGATGAAAAATAATATTTGATATATTTAAAAATTTAAAGAGTTTGTATATATAAACTTAGAATATTTACAAAAAGAGAATATTAAAACTATTTCTTTTAAAAAGTTGTTAATTTAAATTCTATAAAATATTTAAATTATTTAAATTATAAAAATTAAAACTGCGGGCTGGTATGCTAACCCGTTAGATGTAACAGGGCAGACTTCGACATAAGAACGATTTATAAAATATTAAAATAGGTATATACGTTAAAAAATCAACAACACTAACACTTAATAATTTAATGAAGTTAAAATTACATATAGCAAAAAAATTAATTAAAAAATCTAAATGAAAAAATTTAAAAATCTAAAAATTATCTGCAAAACTGTACACAAAATATTAAACTATAAAATATAAATACTTATTACAATGTTTAAGGAAATATTGACATGTACAAAAGATTAAAATGAGTATATACGTTAAACAACCAACAACACTAACATTTTATAATTTAATGAAGTTGAAATTACATATCTAAAAGAAAATTATGTATGAAAACTAAACCAACAAAATCTAAAAATTAAAAATTATCTTAAAAATTGAAACACAATATTAAACTGTAAAATATAAATATTTATTATAATGATGAAAAAAATATTAACCCACCTTAAATTAACCCCGGAAAGTGTTATAGATATGTTATAATTCTCTAGAAATGGAAAACGACAAAATTATTAAGCCGTGGGAAATATAGATTGGACAAAGTGTCCGATTGATTCTTAGACGATGATATGATATTAACATAAAAATATTATAGAAGATAAAGTTTAAATATTATATATTGGGATCTTCTAGATTACGTATGGTGTGGGAACTTCGTAAACACAAATTTGTGTGTAGCAATACGAATAATTGACCTTAATACCACGTGAATTAGTGTCGATTTAGTAAGTATTGCAATTAATCGATCATACACTATTGACGTTGCTTTATATATATTTTTAAAAATAGGTATCATGGTAAAGGGGAGAGATTTATGTTGGCGAGTGGGAGAGACCATGCCCTAGTGAACAAAGCGTCGAACTTTCTGAATGAACACTTAGAGATTCCACCGTTTTGGCGTCAAGACGCAAACAAAGGAATGGTTCGGAACAGTGAAGGACGTTGGATTCAAGCCGAACGTCTCCGTTCTGAGGATCATCATTCTCCTGACATTCACCATCATCTCTCTCAGCTTCGTCTTGATCTCCCTTTTTAATCATCAACATACACACATATATATATATAGTACCCTTTTTTCCTAAGATGTAAATTCCACATCTATCTTTTGAAATAAAAATCTTATAGAATCATCCATTTTTCTTGGTTTGTATGCTTTGATCAATATCCTCAATTATTATGTCGTCAAATCCATGCAATTTACATTTTATATCATTGTATATTAGTATATGCTATGTGAAAGTGCTTTTTGTAACAAAGATAAGCAAGTATTATAAATGTAACGTTTATTAGGAGGTATCGAACCTCCCTCCTTTATGAGTGTATAATAATAATAATTAGTTTTACGAGACGAATGTGATCAATTTACTAAGAAAAGACTACAAATCATATACATCAATTTACTAAGCGAAGACTGAGTTTTTTCACTTTACGAGGCGAGTGAGTTGAGTCAAACAAAATTCAAAATGCAAAGACTAAAATAAATAGTATTGTTGGGAAAGACCGGTTTTGACCATCCATTTGGAAATTCACTCTATTATAAATACCTTAACCTTTTCACTCTATTTACACATTCACTCAAATCTTAATAGTATTTCTTAAAGAGTCTATCTAAGAACTACAAATTGAAAGAATGGAAGGAAAAGGAGGTAGTGGTGGAGGATGAGGAAAAGGAGGTGGCGGTGGAAGTGGAGGAGGGAAAGGTGGTGGCGGTGGTGGAGGGGGAGGGAGGAGCGGCGGTAGTGGAGGAGGAGGAGGCTCCGGATACATGGTAGCGCCAGGGAGCAATGGATCTGCTTACATTTCAAGAGATAACTTTGAGAGTGATCCTAAAGGTTACTTTGATAATCTCCATGATAGTGGACAGGGTAACAAGTAACAATATGGTTTGTATCGAATATCTATGAAGTGAAGATGGTTATTGTTACCAAATATATTATCTAATGAATAAATAAATGAGGTTTTTGCTTTATTCTTCTTATTCCATCCATATCTGCTTTGAATTTCACAACTACTATCGTAATACAATATTCATACAATAAGTTCATCGAGGTACTAAGTTAACAAATTAAGAAGCTCTAATACTAAATAGCAATTTTGTTCTAACTGCATGTATGTTCATGTTCATGTTCATAATTTTTTTAGTGTTGCCGCCATACTCCAGGATAACAAATATCTCAAACAACATAACTTGTTGAGAAATTATTAAATTCGAAACACAAAAATTACAATTGGGCAATATAAATAGGAATAGTCAATGTATATTTTTATCAAAAAAAATGGTCAATGTATTGCGAAGGATATATTAGACCAAAATAATTTAGTGTGTCCAAAATTTTATCTCAGATTATATTTTTATTACGAGTGTAAAATAAATAAATAAAACATGATAGTGAAAAGGATTTTTTTTTTCATATGATATAGAGATGGTGAGAATACAAAACTGATAATATACATTAATATGTATTAAGTTAAGACGTATAGTCATACAGATAATTTAACCTCCAAAAGTCTTGTTGATTCTTAGACGATATGAGAATATTCACATAAAATATTAGAGAAGATCTGCTATGAAATTTAACTATTACTAGTCTTAGTTTTGTTGGATATGTCATGATATTTAATAATCACATAATCTCTTCATCATCATCATCGTTGTGACAAAGATAAAGAGAATGGAGAAAACACACATGAAAATAGCAGTTTTAGTCTTAACTTAAAAATTACAAGAAACTAGAAGAGGGGACACTTTTTGATTCATGTTCTGACATGAAAATGGAAATGTGAAGATTCATTGTTCAGAGGGAAAGACCAGATTCTTCATCCTCCTCAAGAGAAGAAGTGTATATGAAGAAGAAAGCCCAGATCAAACCAAACACTCCAAACAGAATCCAACCCAAGAGGTTGTTGCTTAGCCCAAAAGGCAATCCTGTTCCTTCTGTTGACATCCTATCATCCACCAACGCCATTGCTGGGTTGCTCATCACCGCCGTCAAAGCTGCTGTGGCCGCCGCTGAAACTCCAGCTCCCATGGCTGTGACATTTCCTTGCTTTGTCTCCATTGAGCATCTCACTCCTCCCTTTCTCTTACCCATTGGAGGCAAACCTGAGCAACAATAATCAATCTTGTTTAAACTTATTACAATCAAACTTGGTTTATTGCTGATTCTCCACTAAACTAAGCTTCGGTTTATAAACAGTTTAAAATCATACTCTCATTCACACAAGACTAAATCAGCAAAACTTCAAATCATGTTGTACTCCTCTGATTGATTCTGGAAACAACCCATCCTACAGATCAAAATTGTTTCTTGACTTCTTGTTGATTCACCACAACAACTAAGCTTCTGTTTATACATGTTCTCAAATCACTCAATGAATATAAGCAACCAAAGATCTTCACTCTACACTATAAGATGAGATCTGAGAAAGAATGTAAGAGATAGAGTAAAGAGCCTTTACCAAGAACAGGAGCAGAGACGGCGACGGTGGATTTGAGAAGAAGAGCCGGACGAGCGGCTGAGACAGTGGAAGCGGAGGCAGTGAAGCTAGCCATTTTCTCTATTTGCTTCCTCTAACGACAGAGAGACTCTTCAATTGAGTTTTTTTTTACTTGTTCTGTTTGTGTTCTATAGCAACAAGAACACTTTTAATTTCTTAGCGTGTGTTGGCTTTTGGATCGAACATAGCGACTAAATATGTGGTGGATAAAAAATCTGTCCAAACCAACTCAATTACACAAGCCATCTAATTTGGATATGCTTCTATCCATACTCCACCAATAGACTCTATCCACGTGTCATATTTCATCTCTTTCCCTCCAATACAATCTTTTTCTCTCTTCTCTTACTCGTGAATTATAATATTATAAGCCTCATCAAGATTGCACATAAGAAGACTCTGTTGCTGTAAAACTAAATCTGACTTTAAACTCTGAAAAAATTCCGTGTTGTATCAAAAAGAACAAAGATTTACACAAGAGATCGTTAAAGAATGAAGCTAATTATAACATTTGGGAAAAGAAGAAAAGAATCGAATTGAATCTAAGTTTTTTGTGTGGAACTTGTTTAAAAAAAATCAATCGTGAATATTGCACCGTTGTAAGTAAGGGTGATGGTAAGGTACATGTATATTCCAGTAGCGCTTGTACTTGTCTATACCGATGTCCAGCCACGGCTTCATGATCCCGTCATAGTGTATAACCGCGGCTTGTTCAATGTCGTTTGCCTGGACTCCTGATTGATGACCTAACCCAACCACATTCCATCTCTTTTCCAATGGAAACGTTTGCCCGAAGAAAGTCAACCAACCTATTGGCAAGCTCCCTGATTTCCACAAACGTCTTTTTATTACTCCCTGCAACCAAAACAATTTCACAACACACACATATATGAGATGTTCCTTTGATGGACATAAACAGAACTCATCAAGGCAACAATGAAACTTTATGCATATAGCTAAAAGGGAATGAAATGTTGTACCTGGTCGAAGTATTTTAGGTATACAGATGTCAGATCCTGTCTTCTCCATTCTTTGAGAACGAATAGATTCATCCCGAATGCCCAAGTGCAAGCTTTAGGATCAAATTTCTGAGAAATCCATGGATCTGAGAAGTTTATGAATGTGTCCATCGAACAAAATGAAGGTTCACCTTCGAGACAAGTCTCTACAGCTCCAACAACTTTCCCCTTCATATCAAGGCTCCACAGACTACTTATATCTCTTTGAACTACTACATCATGGTCAAAGAGTATGATCTTGTTCAGACCTGGGAAGATATCTGGGAGATAGAAGCGTGCATGGTTGAGTGATGAAATGATTCTTGGGTCACTTGAATTCTGCTTCATCAGCAATTGAGCATGGTCCAATGGCAGTACATTCATTTCATCTATGTTTAGGATTTGGATTGAAGCTCTGCCACTTGGGTTTAATAAAAACCACATTGAGATTGCTGGATAATTGAGTGAATCCGTCACCACATGGAATACTATTTTTCCCTGCTCCTGTAAACAGCAATATCATTCGTTAAAGTACGTGTCGTTTCAGCAGAAATTTGGAAATATTTTCTTCCGTGCATAAACCAAACCAAAAGTTTGGATCAGAAAACAGATCTTGCGTTAACAAGTGGCTCAAAAAGACAATTCAAATTAGTGTAAGATGCTGAAACATGATATACAATGATAACTGAGTAACAATATGGGTCATAAATTTTGAATCATGAAAACAAAGATCAAAATCCAAGGTTTCACATCATTAATCAGAAAAGACGAAGTTGTTCACCAAACAAAGGGCACACAAAATGTAACTTCCTTTCGTAGTTTCATAACCAGACAAAATCCTATGGTACTAACCACGGTAGAAGCCTAAAGTATTTGTCTAGATATCAGATTCTCAAGTATAAAGGAACTGAACCTCAACATGTTGAAAGAAAAAGAAGAAAAGTGAAGCATCTACCTTTGATGAGGAGATTGTAGAGTTAACAACAACCGCACAAGCCAAAACGTTGTCGGAGAAGACAACATAATGGTAGAGATCAGGATTATCATAATCTTGTGGAAAAAGCTGCCTTTTTTCGTGATCCAAGGTAAAGTATTCTGTTGTCAACCGCATTGAGAGACAATGAAGCCCTTTCGGGGTAGTCCTTGCTGCAAGCTGCATTAAATATGCTGCTTGCTTCTTCTGCGCTCGAGCTTGTTCTTCGGTTTTATAAGTCATGGCATGTAGTTTGTTAGCAAGGGCAGGGCAGTTGTGAAAGACACGACTGACCTTGTATAACGCTACTTCCATGGCCTTCAATCTGTTAACAGAGCTGAAAAGAAACAAAACATTTCTGTATGACTCTTCTAAATTAGCATAAGTTTTTCATTAATATTTGGCTTTTCACTTAAATGCCACAGCGTTTTACTAAACGAAATAGGAATCCCCTTGAATCAATTAGCTGTGCTTACCTCTTTGGCAAATATTTATCCTTGGTGACATCACCGACAGCCCGTTCCAGCTCTTTCGTTCGAACTCTCAACTCCTTAACAATTTGGGAGTTATTCCCAGGTAGGGCCAAATTCAGATAGGCTCTAGCTTGGATGATTTTGTCTCTGATCTCCTTTACCCTCTCATCTGTTGCTCTTTCAAGATGAACCTTTGTATTCTTTTCACTCTTAGCTAAAGGCCGTTTGAATTCCTTTTCATGACTAAGTTGAATATCTCTTGCTGAAAGTTTCTCCTGAGAGAGAAAAAAGAACAAAAAATGCAAAATGAAAGCAGGTCTCACTATCTCGATGCAAACTCTAATTTGGGTTTCCTATTCACAAGTGTTGGCAATGCCCAGGGGAGAAAGTGTCCTGTGATTTGATGTTAAGATACTAGCTATATCATTGTGAATTGCTTCAAAACATAATCCCTAATCAAGTTCATTTTATCTTCAAATTGACTGGATTAACAAAACGCACCTTTGCATCAGAGCTTACTGTGGTTTGCTGTGGAACTACTGCTTGTTCCTCCTTTATTTTGTGATCATTTCCTGAAATTCATGGTATCAACAGATAAGAAAGCTTCCACTATAACGAAAACAAAACAAAAATAACACAAGATGGGACATATATATTACCCCCAGCAATTTCCGAGAGCAAAGTTGTTTTGTCACCACCCTCATTAGACTGCATAGTATCATTACTTTTATCAGATGAATTAGACGAAACCAAAGAATTAAATTCCTGATCCTGCAGAATGCGTTTAGGCTCCTTCAAGTCTTCTACGTCCTAAATTACAAAGCAACTCAACTTCAACAAAATGAATGCTCAAAAAAGGTTTAAGGAGATGAGTGGCAGTGAACAGAACCTGTTCAATAGCGGTAAATCTAAGGTCATTCGTCTTATATCTCTGCAGAAAAAAGGAGGTACCATCTCAGTTGTTCATTTCTCCAGGAAATAAAACAAAGAATATAGAATCATGGCACAATCAAACATCAATACTAAGAATTCACGGTGCGGATTAGAACAGAAGAAAACAGAGATCTAAGCTCAGGAATCAGAATATACGTACAATGTCAGATAATTCTTCAATGAATTCTCCTCTATCTGCCAGAAAACAAAATCAAAACAGCTTTCAGATGCATAATCTAAAAGCTGAGACTACTACATCAAACAAAGATAATCCAATAGCGATTCCAGAGATTTTCAATCCAATCAACGCAATCCAGTACTATACACATAATGCTCCACTATACTATAACCAAATCGATCAATCTAACATCCGCGAAATGAAAATTAGAAAGCAAATGGAAGAAACCGAACAAGAAGAAGCTCACCAATGGAAGTGATGCTCTTGAATCGATTGAAAACGAAAACAATCGGAGCTAATACGGATAACAATAGCAGCGAGAGGATTAAAATCCTCTGCCAACGACGAACTTGATTCATCAATGTGCGAAAATTCTTAGAGAACACTTCATATATTATCTCCGTTTCCTTTAATCGTTCTCCACGAAGAAGAAGAAGCACATCACAGAGGAAGAACACACAGATCTCGGAGATTCTCTGCTTGATTAACAAGCAATTGAAGAAACGATGAAATGAATGAACAAGCTTAGGGTTTCAAGATCCTTCTGGAATTGGTTTCGTCTTCTAATGCGAGAATGAGAATCTATTTTCTACGCTTTCATCTCTGGCGATTCAGAGCTTCCTCGTGCATGTTTGGGGACTTCTGCTCTTTTTTTTTTATTCACTTAATTAAGGAAAAAAATAAATCAATATATTGAGATGTCCAATGTTCCGGACTTAGGCGATGGGGATCTAGTGCGGCGCGGTGTACATGTGCCGGCATGTGATGAAGGTGCATAGTTACTACTATTTGTTTTCTTTTGATTGGCTCAAGGGAAAATTCTCTCAGTCCGCCATTGACGTTGCGACACGTGGGCAGAGTAGAAGGTCCACGATATTTAAGAGTGGGAAATTCCACAGCTTGTACTTTGGAGGAACAACTTGAATGTTTGAGGTCGAATGAGAAATTGTGTTTTAAGACTAGACGAATATGTTTACTAGCAAATTTGGAATATCATTGGTGAAGATGTCATGACAAAGACTTCTTCTCTACCAATATGATGCCATCATCAATGAATAACACCTAAATTAGTCTAATACCAAAAGTAGACAGACATAGTTAGAACTTAAAAGAATAAATTATGGTTGAGAAATCTTTATATCGAGATATCATACAAAGTTATACGCACACTATCTTTATTTTCTTAAGAAACAACATAACAAACAATGTTTCCATTTTTTTTCATGAAATTATCCATTTTTAAAAGGTAAGAAATAGACAATCCAAAAAAAAAAAAACCATGCGATTACTCGGATTTTTGATCAGCAATTTAGTGCAATAGAATTTTAGTCATTTGTATTTTATGCATGTTTCTTAACATCATCGAAGATTGACTGCTGGAGAAGAGATCATAAACCATATGGCTCATTAGGAAGATACGCAAGTGATGAGACACACAACGTATAATTCCAGAAGCAATAGAAAATAAAAAAAAGTCATCATTATATCAATCAAACATATATTTCTTTAGCATAATTTAACAGATATAATCTACAAACCATATGGCTCATACGGAAGATTGACAATTGGATTATATCCAAACTATTCAACTCATAAGTTGGTCATCCGGTAGGAGTAGACGCGAAGCGGATAATCCTAGATTTTAGTGGTATTCGTGATCTGATCCATTATTAACAAGTTTGACAACCACATAAATTAGACAAAATTTACTTAAGAAAACGTTTGGACATATTAAATTTACATGATTTATTGGAATTCATTGACGAAAAGTTTATTAAAAATTTTGATCATCTAATAGTTTTTATAAGATTTTTTTTCTCATTTCTCAACATTTGTTAGAATTAGATTCCAACTCATTAATTTTGTTAGAATCTAATTGGTAGGTGATAAATATTTTCAATAAATTTTTACACCAAAGTTAATGAGTTACTTAAACAAATGAACTTCAACGAGTTATATTCTGACTTCAATGAACTTCATGCCATACAATAACTAAAAATTAGATTCTAGATAATTAATTTTGTTGAGTAATGAGAGAGAAAAATATTATAAAAAGTAATATATATCATATTAAAAAATCATTTACCTAAAGTATTTTATTTTTATTAAAATGATAAATATTTTTTTTTGCATCATTTGAATGCTATTTTGTACTTTTTTTTTATATCAGGTATTCAATCATTGAGAACCAAATACTCAGTCAACTTATTTTGATTCCTCCTCTATAATTTTTATCTTCATTTCTTTAAAATCAATGGGTTCACTTTTTCTCTAGTTCCAAGTTTCCTTCATGTTTCAACTTCTAAGTAAGTTATACTGTCAATAAACAAAAAAAATTAAATTTTTAACAAAAATTAAAAGATTTGTAAGAAAAAAAAATCGCACATATACTTCAGAGAAAAAAAGAAAGGTAAAATAAAATAGCTGCTGGACTTTGCAACCCTAAACACACATGAACAGTTTTTTCACCTCGGAAAAGCCCATTTCATTTCACATAAAACAAACAAACAAATTTGGAAATAAATAAATAAAAGAGAAAAAAAGAGAAAACGTCTTTAACTCTTTACGGTATCGCTTCTCTTCTCCTCAACAACACAGAGACCCCCAAGACCAAGAGAGCCTTCTTCACCTTAACCCTTCCTTCTTCTTCTTCCTCCTCGATTCAGATCGTCTCCTCAATCTTAATACTCACCCTAATTTCCTCCAAATCTCTCTCCCATTCTATCCCCAGATTCTCCTTTCTTCAAACTCTTACCTCCGTCTTCTTCATCACTCCCGATTCAGACTTTTTTCTCACTTCCACCCGTTTCCGCTAAATTCAGTTACGAGACTTCACCGGATTCGGATTTGAATTTAGTTGAGGTGAACGTAAATCTGGGTTCTTTTTTTTTTGTGGGTCGTCGTTTTTTTTTCTTCTACATGCAGTTTTGGGGTTAGTACGTGCGATTAAGCTAAGAATCTTCGTCTCATTTGAAACAAAGGCTTTAAAAGTTTCGTTAAGAGAGTAATGGAAGGAGACATGGTAGCTAAGGTGAAGAAAGAAACGGTGTTGGCATGCATGAATTGTTCTCTCTGTGACAAGCTCCTTCGTGACGCCACAACCATTTCTGAATGCCTTCACACGTGTTAGTTCTTCCTTACCCTTTTCGATTTACGTTTCAATTCGCTATTCCTCGGTAATTTCCTCTGCAAATTCGCAATTTCGTGTCTTTATCGTTGTTTGATTTGATTTGATTATCTGTGTTATATGAGTCTATCTATTCCCTTTTTATTTTTTTGACTGATTACTTTGAAACTTTGTATGATTGTTGTTGTTACTTATACTTTGTTTCTCCTCTATATCTCAATCGATTTTGGTGAAACTCGTATTCGGGTCAACTAATAGTTGTTGTTGTTGACCAAAAACTGTAAATTTTGTTTACATTTAGCCTGCAAGAATCCTCCTTTGTGAGTGTTTTCTTTGTCAAAGATTGTATGTGGTCAAAACTCATGCCGTTGAAATTAGGCTTTTTTTGGCTAATCATGTGATGTAGCTGCATGCTGTTAGTTAGATTCAGCTGCTTTGTTATATACAACATGTAAGTTTTGTGTGTTGGGAAGTTCAAGTCACAAGAGAAGGACCTGTACTTGTAATATATCTCTTGATATTTGTGTTAAGTAGCGTTTATCAACCTCTTTCTTCTACTGGATTTATTACATTCAATTAAAGACAGTTTAAATCATTTTCTTTTTAGCCTATCTGTTATCCTTTACCGAGAAATTGACCTTGTTTACTCCAATGGCTTAACCGGTCAAGTAAATATATGCAGATTCTGTAATTGTGGAGGTTAACTAAATCACACTTGTAACGTTAATCTGATTGATATGCTCATTCATTTCATCTGATCCAAAATATTCTGTGAATTTAGCAGCATTTTTTCAATAGTAGAATTCTCAAATAGCCCTGCAGAATCTGTTTTTGAGTTATTGCAGTACCGAAATTAGATTTTCTCATTGGCTTTGCGGTTTGCGGTTTGGTTAAGTTTTGTGTGTTGGGAAGTTCAAGTCACAAGAGAGGGACCTGTACTTGTAATATATCTCTTGATATTTGTGTTTAAGTAGCGTTTATCTTTCTTCTACTGGATTTATTACATACAATTAAAGATAGTTTAAATCATTTTCTGTTTAGACTGGCTTAATTTCGTTAAACATATAGTCCAGCCTATCTATTGAACTTGTTTACTCCAATGGCTAAACCGGTCAAATAAATATATGCAGACATCATTCTTTAATTGTAGAGGTTAACTAAATTACACTTGTAACATTAATCTGATTGATATGCTCATTTATTCCATCTAATCCAAAAACAGTCTGTGAATTTAGCAGCATTTTTTCAATAGTAGAATTCTCAAATCGCCCTGCAGAATCTGTTTTTGAGTTACCAAAATTAGATTTTCTCATTTGCTTTGCGGTTTTGTTTCTGGGGACCCGAGAAGTATCACCATTAATTTTGCGGTTTCATTTTGGTCTGATGCCATTTTCTTTTGATTAACTATATACCTATTAACCACTTGTCCACTTGCTATAACGAATGTGGTAGAAGGGGACAGAATCTAAACTTGCATCTAAGAAATTTTAATCTTGGCAGCGAGCCAGCTTGCTTTGAACCTAAAACACTATGCTATTCATTTTTTAGTTGAAATTTTGATCTGAGAAATTGTTTGTTTTATCTTCTAAAAGTTTTTTTATGTATTTTGGTCGCATTTGATGTAAAAAATTTTATTGGTGCTTGATAGTTACTACTATCTATTGAAATGAGACAAGTTTTTAGACCATTTTTATGCAGTTTGTAGAAAATGCATATATGAGAAAATCACAGAGGATGAGATAGAGTGTTGTCCAGTATGCGATATTGACCTTGGGGGTGCCCCACTGGAGAAACTAAGGTAAGTTCTTCAGTGACACAATGTTCTCATTGGTCTTTGTTTAGCATTTATTCCTTCTTTCTATATTATATTTGTACCATAGACTGGTAGAAACCTTTTGGCTCTTACTGTTGATGAAACTGGATTTTTTTTTTAAACATAATGCTGAAAAATTGTATTCGATTATTCTGGAATTTGCCGCATATGGAAGGTTTTTCTATAGTTTTTGTGGCATAATGTGGAATTAATCAAGAAAAAATCATTTGATTAAGAAGCACTTATGACCTGAATATGTTGTTTAGCATTATACTTTTGCTGACACCAGTAAGAGCTTTGTTGGTGGTGAACCAATGCGTTTGCTAATAAACCACTCTGATGCATGTATTTTAGGCCTGACCACATTTTGCAAGACTTGAGAGCCAAATTATTTCCTCTAAAACGAAAAAAAGAGAGAGCGCCTGAAGTGGTGTCCTCCATCGTATTACCTGCAAGGAGGAAAGAGAGGTCTATCTCGTCTTTGGTAGTAAGCACACCAAGGGTTTCAGCACAACCTGGTACAACAGGTAAAAGAACAAAATCTGCCACAAGAAAAGATGTACGAGGTAGTGGTTCATTCCCTAAAAGAACTGTGAAGAAGGAAGAAGAATTTGGAGATGATCGTACAGAGAGCGCAAGCTCGCCTGAAACACTTAAAAAATTTACTCAGAATAAAAGGCAGGTAAAGAAGGTGACCAATGCAGTTCTCTCTTTAGCTTTATGTGTTTTTAATTTTGGTACACATTATGGAAAGTATTTTGTGCATTTTCAGCTTCAGAGTCATTACCCCTTAGAAAACGTCGTAAAAAGGTCACCATCTTTTCCAGGAGCAGTTACCATCATGTTTATGTTGTGTTTTTGGAATTATAACGTCTAGCTTGAGAAAAAAGAGAGTTTTTTATCACAAATATAGATACCATGGTCGATTTTGGACGCCCAAGTCCAAACACAACCTTATGACTGATTATGATCTTCAAATAGTTCCCCATACATTTATTGTTTATTCTTTTTTTTTTTTGCAGTCTTCATTTGCAGAGCCTAACCAGTCCCTCTCCAATCGAAGAAACAAGGATGTTGATCAACCTTGGGATTCCAAATTACATCTTTGGAAACCGCTAAATTTTCTTGTGGATGTGGCAAACGGAACAAAGGACCCAAAATCTGAGCATGGAAATGCATCTCAGAATGATGTTCAGGGGAGTAAAATCAAAACAAAGGATCATAAAAGAAAATGTAATCTGGAGGAAGAAATCAGCAATAACGGTGATCCTACAACATCAGAAGCTGCTCCGGTTAAAAGAACACGTAGGACTCGCCGCAAAAGGTCATCCACTTTTGGTGATTCCAGAATTCCACCATTACCAGGTGCAGCAAGCCTGAAACGGGAGAGGAGAAATGGTCCTGTTTGGTTCTCACTTGTGGCGTCAAATAATCAGTGAGATTCTTGCTCTGTATCTGAGTTTTACATTGTTCAAGATTGTTCTGTCTTTTCATTTCTACCTCTTAGTATCTTGACAAGGACTTACTGGTTTCAGGGAAGGAGAAACATCCTTGCCTCAGATTCCAGCAAACTACTTGAGAATAAAGTAAGTTTTCTTTTTTCTGGGCTCTGTTTTCTTGTCACTTAGTTTTAATTTGTCAACTCTTAAATATTTACTTTTTGCATTCATAGCTTCGAATTCGATTTCACAGTTGTTTTATCCAGAGTTTCCATGTTATTTTTGTTTGTGGTATACGTTTCTTAATAAAGCCTCCTTTTTGTGGCCATAATACTGAACTGGGAGTGTCTAATTATCTGTTTGGAAGAATTATATTGTACTAGAATTGATCCCCTGTTTCATTATATGGTAGGGATGGAAATATTCCAGTTTCTTTTATCCAAAAGTACCTCATGAGGAAGCTTGATCTCAAGAGTGAAACTGAGGTAAGCAACTTTTTTCAGGCAGTTGCAACTTTTTCTGTTTCTAGCTTGTATCCACTCGGTCTATAACATGGAATCACGTAGATTGTAGTTCTATAGATCAAGTCAATTCCTGTATGATAACTATATGGTCCATAACTGTTAGTATTTCTACCTTGAAACTTTTGACTCACTACACAACTATAGTGTAATGTGGGGGGGGGGGGGGAATCCTTTGAGATATGACTAATGGGTCTCACCTGTTCCTAAAGCTAAACTCGACAGTGACCTTACATGTTGGTCAACTAAGATCCATAAATGTTTGAACTAAAATCAACTCTCCCTTTTGTCAACTTTTGTAACTCGTTAGTGATATCTCACTTTTCTGACCATCGACTTGATTCTTTAAACCATGAAGATGCATGTATTGAACCTTACTTACAAGATATTGAGGATCTAGTGGATTTAAAGTTAATTTGTTTATATCTTTTTCTCCCAACAGGTAGAGATAAAATGTATGGGAGAACCAGTGATCCCAACGTTGCAGCTTCACAGCTTAGTAGAGCTATGGTTGGAAACAACTTCTAAGCATCAAAGAGTCGCTGCGTCTGTAGGTTCCTCTGCAAAGGACTTTGTTATGGTGCTAGTTTATTCTCAGAAGCTCCCTGAATGCAACAACTGAAGAACTGTTTAAGAAGACTCTTCTGCGGAAGAAACAAAATTAATCTTCTTCTTCATTGAATCTTTTTTCTAAACCGAGAAGAAGAATTGAGGTGCAGGAGCAGTTGAATGTGTCGTGTAGAAAACTTAGTAATATTTTTATTTTTATTATAATCTTAAAATGAAAGATTGGTAAGACAGACTGTTTTTTTTTGTTATCCAAGAAGATTCAAAAGTTGCTATTTTAGGAGATTGTGTGTCCTTTGCATTTGAATGTATGATAGGATAATGTTGTCATTTCTATAAACATATGTTTCCTTGATTGGTCTAAATGAGTAGTACACGGAACTCGAATGATTTACAAATAATTGAGAAGTCAGAAAAAGAAAAGAAAAAACCTTATAAGATTTTACCCACGAGGGTTTTCTAAATCGGAAACTGCATAAAAGTTCTCTCTAACTATTATTTTTTCATAGAAGTTTTCATTGATTTGTTTGGGTAGAAATTTTGGTTTTCATATTTATGTGTACTACTGAAGAGACTTTCAAGATCATTCGAGGTATTAGTTTGGTGTTTTCTGATGACCCTCCAACGCTTAATCAAAAAGAGATTCGGAAAAAAGATTGCAACAAAAAGAGATCGCATAAAGTAGTTTGCGATTTAAAGAATTTGTTTTAGGTGTTATGCTATTTTTAGAGTAGTTATTGTGAGTCAATATTTCTTAGAAATGTTTGGTTCTTTTTTTATGAGACTATAGTAAAATATTTATATGGTTTACCTTAACCAAGTTTGGATATTGAGTCATTGTTTTGTGGGACGATTAAGTTATCCATTTGTCGATCTTTCGCAAGAATCAAGTGTGGGGTAAATTCGACGATTCTCTTAGCACACGTTATTAGAACTTGCATATTTGACTGACGTAATGATGTTTTTCGTACTGCTTCAAAAATAACGTATGAATCGTCACTAGTTGCTTTTACTTATGATCACGAGATACACAAACTCTCTTTTTGTTTATTAGTAATGATGTGTGTTACTTTGATTTGAAAAACGATTCCTGGATAAGTATTCTTTCAATGAAAGTTCCATGTGTCACAATACAATTTTTTTTTAATCCGTCAAAGAGAAAGACACGTTAAATGTGCTTAAAGTAACCGTTAGAAACTACGGAAAAGTTTGGCTCCACTTTTTTTACTACTTAAACTAAAAAAAACTTGAAGATAAGATATCTTCTTTAAATTTTTAATCCTTTATTCAAGTTCCTAGATAACAATGAAACGAGTCATAGATCTGTTTAATTACATGGATTAAAAAATATACAGCATATGCAACAATCTTTAGATAAAAGAAACATGTAAATGTCGTAAGTATGATGCTAAGTTCTAATTAGTTTTCTTTTCTAGATTAAGCTTAATATAGAAAACCTAATTGCTTCTTTTGTTAGTTTTATTAACCGAGTTCAGATATTGAGTCATTGTTTTGTGGGACGATTAAGTTATCCACTTGTCAATTTCTGCATGAAACATATGTGGGTTATGTTCGATGATTCGATTCTCTTAACATACGTTATTAGAAAATGTATGTTTGCCTAGCTGACGTAATGATGTTTTTCGTACTATCTCGAGCATAACGCATGAATCGTCATTAGTTGCATGTATGTATGATCACGAGATACACAACCTCTTCTTTTTTGCTTAATAATGATGATGTGCGTTACATTGATGTAGAAGACAAAATTTCGATTACTTTTCTATTGGTAAGAAATCTACTTGTTATGTCGTGATTTCCTTTACACCTAATAAACATAATATTTTTTTTCTTTTCGATGTCTAAATGTTACTTGATATATTTGAAAAAACTCACAGTACTCAAACACATTTTTACCGATTTACCAATATTTAAGAAACGTTTTGTAAAAAATTTATATGGTTTACCTTATTTGAATATTAATCATTGTTTTTGTGGAACGAATAAGTTATCCACTTGTCAATCTTTCGCGAATGGGTTAAATTCGACGATTCTTTTAGTATGCGTTATCAAAACAAGCATATTTGACTAGCTCACGTAACAATGTTTTTCGTACTGCTTCGAGTAACATATAAATCTTTACTAGTTGTCTTTTACTTACAATCACTAGATACACAAGCTCTTATTTTTGGCTTAGCAATGATGATTTGCGTTAATTTTGATCTAGAAAACGAAATTTTAAAATATTTTTTATTAGTAAAAAATCGATGTCATGATTTTTTTTACGCCTAATATTCAAAATATTTATCCCTTAAAGATTTTATATATCAGACTGATATATGTGAAGAATTTTCAATACTCAAAAACATTTACCAATTTACCAATATTTAATAAAGGAATCGTTCTAATGTTTATTATGGGATATGTTTCTACATTAGCAGCAACACTTCTCCTAAACACATACAAACTGATTTCCTGGTAAAAAAAAATTCGTGGAAGAGAAAAAGTGAAAAACACATCAAATGTAGTAAAGTAACCGTTAGAAACTCAGAAAAAGTTTGATTACACTTTTTTCTTTTACTTACAAAAATAAGTAAACTCAAAAACATAGAAATAAGCTCTTTATTTATTGAATCATCTGTTTAAATTCGTGTATAACGATGTAAACGTGTCCGTATATCTATTTAATTAAAAAAAAAACAATACGGCATATGCAAAAATCTAAAGAGGCATGTAAATGTCCTAAGTTAATAAACCTAATTGCTTCTTATGTTTAGTTAATAATAGGGAAATAATACGCAAGATATTTTAATTAGGGGACCCGAGTCTTACCAAAGTAAAATTAAGGTCTTCAAATGGGACCCACCTCTGAAACTGTGACAGTCACTGGTTCCGTTCTTCTCCTTTTTGCCTCTTTGCTTTTCCAAAATAAAGATACTTTTTTCCTCTATAAAAAAAATGATTTGTTCAATGTTCCTGTGTGTTTGGGGTAAAAAACCCATATAATATACAAAAAAAAAATCAGAGAAGTGTTTTCTTTTGGTTGAGTGATTGCTGAAGAGAACTACAGAGAGAGAGAGAGAGAGCCAGAAAGTCTTCTCTTTCACACCTTTCGTTTTCTCGAACCTCTTTAAAGAGATGGTGGAGGAATCTTGGGTTTGACAACTCATTAACAATCCTTCTTTTAAGCTTACAAGCATCCAAGGAAGCTCTACTTTTGCTTCTTCTTCATCCTTCTCTCTCTCTCCCAATTCCTTCTCCTATTTAAACTTTGATCTTTCTTATGCAAAATTAAGAGCTTTCGTTTTCGTTTCTCAAGCTTAAGAAACAAAAAAAAAACTTCTATTTTTGGGGATGGGATTTTGTAAAACTGGAATTTTGACTATTTGGGTCTTTCTCATTTTTGCTTCTTGGGTAGATTAGTACTGTGTTCTTGAGTTTTGTGTTATTTTTTTTTTTTGGGTGGGAAAATTAGGGTTCTTAGTTTTAAGACATGGAGGAGGTTGAAGGAACCAACAAAGCAGCTGTAGAGAGTTGTCATAGAGTTCTTAATCTTTTATCTAAACCACCACCACAACAACAACAAGATCATGTTGGGTTTGACAGGACTTTGTTGTCTGAAACTAGAGAAGTTGTGTTTAAGTTCAAGAGAGTGTCGACTATGTTAAGTAGTAGTGTGGGTCATGCTAGGTTTAGAAGAGCTAAAAATGTTCAGACCACCACCAATTTGTCTCAAAGTATCCTCCTTGATCCTCCTGTTCACCAAAGAACAGAACTTGCTTCATCATCTCAGAAACCACCTGTACTCCCGTCTGGTTTCCAAGAATTGAGCTTGAGACCACCTTCAGATTCACTCACTTTAGGGACCAAGTCTTTCAGTATAAACTCAAATGCAAAAGCTTCTCCTCCTCTTCTTCAGCTTAGCCAGAAGCCAATGCCTTCTCTGATTTATCCCAATTTGTTTCCAGAACAACAAAAACAGAATCAACAGCAGTTTCATGAACGGTTGAAAGCTCACCATCTTCATCAGCAGCAGCAGCAATTACAGAAAAACCAAGCTGAGATTATGCTTAGAAGGTGCAACGGTGGGATAAGTTTGAGTTTTGATAACTCGAGTGTTACTCAAACTATGTCATCCACTAGGTCCTTTGTTTCTTCACTTAGCATGGATGGTAGTGTTGCTAATATAGAAGGAAATAACTCTTTCCGTTTGGTTGAGGTTCCGAGTTCAACGGATCAGAATTCACAAAAGAGAAAATGCCTTTTGAAAGAAGATGAACATGGAAACGCCAAATGTGGTAGCTCTAGCCGTTGCCATTGCGCTAAGAAGAGGTCAGTTACATAGTTTGTTTTTCATTTCAGAGTCTCTATTAGTGAAAGATGTTGCAATTAACAAGAGTTGGTGAATTGACAGGAAACATCGGGTTAGGAGATCGATTAGAGTGCCTGCTATAAGTAACAAGGTTGCAGATATTCCTCCTGATGATTATTCATGGCGAAAATATGGTCAGAAACCTATCAAGGGCTCTCCTTATCCCAGGTATACACTTCTTGATCACTCTTTGTTGATTGATGAAACTTATGGTAACAAAAAGATTGTTATCAAATGCTAAGGACCACTCTTTTATAGGTGTTTTAAAAATGGCTAAAAAGATGAGACAAGTATTGAGTCTATTTTAAGAAGTATTTGTGTTGGACTTTTGTGTGCAGGGGATATTACAAATGCAGTAGCATGAGAGGTTGTCCAGCGAGGAAGCATGTTGAGAGATGTTTGGAAGATCCAGCAATGCTTATTGTCACTTATGAAGCAGAGCATAACCACTCAAAAATACCATCTCAAGCTATTACAACTTAAACTCTCTTTTTCTCTTTGGTGGTCCAGCAAAAGAATTCTCATGTATCTTCTCTTTTGTTCGCGATGATGATCGGCTTTGGCATTGCTCAAATGTTGTGAGAGTTTGCTGCAATTGTTGGATTTGAGTTAACCGGGGTATATGTAGGATATGGCAAGACTCTTTCTCGTTCTCAAGTTTATTGCTCTTAGTTATTCAAAGTTTTCTTCTGGCTATGTCTTTCTCTTGTTATTAAGTTTGCATTTTAGTGTATGGTTGGTGTTATTAGAATATGGATATTTGTATTGGGGCTTTTCTTTATGGTGCAAAGTAACTTAAGTCTTGGAAGCCTTGGAAGCGAACCTATGTCTAATAATTAAACAATCTTGGACTCTGCTCTGAGTTATAACTTATCAGCTGAGAATCAAATTGAATCCATGAATTAAGAATAATGAATAAAACTCACTTCAAGACAAAATGGAGCATAATGATTGAAACTCATTTCAAGACAAAATTAAGTTCGAGCTTCCTTTGAGGAATAGACAAAGTACAAAAACTAGATTAAGCAAAAAGGTTTTGACCAAAAAAAAAAAAAAAAAAAAAGATTAAGCAAAAATGTAATCAAATTGTAATTCAACCTAATGATTTTACTTTATTTCTGTTCACAAAACCCATTACTGAAATTAAATCGGAAAAAGATTAATACTTCAATTTTTTCTTGGGTCAAATACTTCAATTTTTGTTTTTAAATAGATAAATTTGTGCACAAAAAACCCCTTTTATATAATTAACAAAATATACTAAGAAAAGGCAGAAATGAAAAGATGAAATTTGGAAAGCATAAATTACTCGAATATCAGAGTAACAAAATCCCCTAAAAGTTAAAAAAAATGATATCTATCCAAAGTTTCTCTTATGTCTTTTTTTTGGGGGTCAAAACTCTTATATGTTTAAAGTTGGAAGACCGAATTTTGCTTTTAAGATATTTTTTTGAAACGATTGGAACACAATATGCTTGTATTTGGTTTTGTCGAAAAACAAAATTTGAGTTTTCACCTAGATTACATGAAAGTTTTGTTGGTGGTATATATATGCATATTGCTTCAGAATAGAAAGCGTTGGAAGTTTAAATCTATTTTTTAAAACTACAATATCATACATAAATTGATATGATTTTTTTTGTTGTTTTCTAGTAGGAAAAAAAAATCAAAAATTAGTTTTTCAATATTTTCATTTTATAAATTAACTAATGTGACCGTTAGACACTGCAAAAAAGAGTTTGGTTCTATTTTTTCGTTTACCAAGTAAAAAATAAGGAACAATTGGTTTGAGAGGTAATACCCATTTACTATAGGAGGATTTCATCGCAACTTGGTTAGGCCTTTGTAGCCTTGTTAAGGCGTCATTTCAAAGGACTTTCAAAATTTTGGTTTGGGTGGAGATCATATATATGGCTATGTTTCGGTTCTAGCTATGGTCTTTGTTCTTAGTTTCATGTTGAGATTTTCAATTGCTTGTTCAATATAAATTTTTAGTCTCGCTTTTTAATACTTTGTCTCCGATGAAATTTTATCTTTCATTCGGCTTTGTCCATCGGTTGTTGCTATACCCTCAATTTGTGTAATTCATCCAAGTTCTTAAAATCTGAAATTTGAAAAACTTGGATAACAATGAAACGAGTCATAAATCTATTTAACTACAAGAAAAAATTCAGTACAACTTTGCTTCTTTATGTCTGAAGTTTAGTAAAGAAAATCTAATTGCTTCTTTGTTAGTTTTATTAACCTAGTTTGGATATTAAGCCATTGTTTTTGTAAGACAATAAGTTATCCACTTGTCAATCTTCAGGTCCGGTCCACAGCCCAAACAAGTAATGTAAAGGCCTATGACATGAAAATTATAGGGAAAATTTTAGGACGAATAAGTTGTCCACTTTTTTTTATTTATTAATGAGAATAAGCGTTAGTTTCATCCTCTGTTCTAAAAATCCCCGCCTAGCTCCGATTACTCTCCGTTTAGTCTCTAGATCCACTCTCACCGCCCCGACTAGCGCCTAATCGCTAGGCCCATTTTCGCCGCCAGATAATTTTTTTTTTTTGTTATTAAGACATTTAGATTGAGATTTTATGATATTTTACAATAACTTATGTTCAAAATTTTAATAAAAATCATAATTTATTTTTTAAAAATATGTTTTTATGTCTTTAATGCAATTTTAAAAACAATATTATAGAAAAATTTAATTATAATGGATTAATATATTTTAAAAATATTAAAATAGTCTTAAAACTCTAAAACTAATCCCCGATTAATCCCCGTTTAATCTATTAGTTAGGTGCTAGGCCCACCCTTACCGTCCGACTAATGCCTAGCGATTTTGAGAACATTGGTTTCATCTAGAAGACAAAATTTCAAAACTTTTATGCTGGTAAAAAAATATGTGTCACATCGTGGTTTCCTTTACACCTATTAAATAGAATAGTTTTCCTTTGGATGTTTATACGAGTTGTTTTTTGTATGATCACGAGACACACATACTTTTTTTTTTGTTTATTAACGAGGATGAGCGTTAGTTTGATGTAGAAGATAAATTTTCGATAACTTTTATATTAGTAAGAAATTTACGTGTCACATTTTGATATCTTTTACATCTAATAAATAGAACAATTTTTCTTTGGATGTTTATACAAGTTGTTTTTTCCTAGGTCACGAGATACACACTCTTTTTTTTGTTTATTAATGAGGATGAGCGTTAGTTTGATTTAGAAGACAAATTTTTGATAACTTTTATATTAGTAAGAAATTTACGTGTCACATTTTGATATCCTTTACATCTAATAAATAGAACAATTTTTCTTTGGATGTTTATACAAGTTATTTTTTTTCTATATCACGAGATACACAAACTCTTTTTTTTTTGTTTATTAATGAGGATGAGCATTAGTTTGATGTAGAAGACAAATTTTTTATAACTTTTATATTAGTAAGAAATTTACGTGTCACATTTTGATATCCTTTACATCTAATAAATAGAACAATTTTTCTTTGGATGTTTATACAAGTTGTTTTTTCCTAGATCAGGAGATACACACACTTTTTTTTTTGTTTATTAATGAGTATGAGTGTTAGTTGGATCTAGAAAAAAAAAATTCGATAACTTTTATGTTGGTAAGACATTTATGTGTCACATCATGGTTTCATTTACATCTAATAAATAGAATATTTTTTCTTTGGATGTTTATATGAGTTGTTTTGTAATATGATCACGAGATAAACAAACTTTGTTTTGTTTATTAATGAGAATGAATGTTAGTTTGATCTAGAAGACAAAATTTTAATAACTTTTCTGTTGGTAAAAAATTTATGTGTCACATCGTATTTTCCTTTCCACCTAATAATTAGAATGTTTTTCTTTTGGATGTGTTATACGAGTTGTTTTTTATTATGGTCACGAGATACACAATTTTTTTATTTGTTTATTGATGAGGATGAGCGTTAGTTTGATGTAGAAGACAAAATTTTGATAAGTTTTCCATTGGTAAAAAACTTACATGTCACATCGTAATTTCCTTTACACCTGATAAATATAATATTTTTCCTTTGAATGTTTATATGAGTTATTTTTTTAGAAAGGTCACCAGATACACAAACTGCTTTTTTTTTGTTTATTAATGAGGATGAGTGTTAGTTTGACATAGAAAAAAAAATTTCAATAACTTTTCTGTTGGTAAAAAATTTATGTGTCACATCGTGGTTTCCTTTACACCTAATAAATAAATTTTTTTTTCTTTGGATGTGTTATACGAGTTGTTTTTAGTATGGTGACGAGATACACAAACTATTTTTTTGTTTATTAATGAGGATGGACGTTAGCTTGATAAATTTTCTATTGGTAAAAAACTTACTTGTCACATAGTAATTTCCTAGACACCTAATAAATATAATATTTTTCCTTTAAATATTTATACGAGTTGTTTTTTTAGTATGGTCACAAGATACACAAACTCTTTTTTTTTTTGTTTATTAATAAGGATGAACATTAGTTTGATATAGAAGATAAAATTTTAATAACTTTTCTATTGGTAAAAAATTTACGTGTCACATCATGATTTTCTTTACACCTAACAAATAGAATAATTTTCTTTCGCATGTTTATCCGAGTTGTTTTTTAGTATGGTCACGAGATACATAAACTCTTTATTTTTGTTTATTAGTGAGGATAAGCGTTAGTTTGATGTAGAAGAAAAAATTTCAATAACTTTCTATTGTAAAAAATATTTACGTGTCACATCGTAATTTCATTTACATATAATAAATAGAAAAGTTTTCCTTTGAATGTTTATACGAGTTGTTTTTTAATATGGTCACGAGATACACAAACTCTTTTTTTTTGTTTATTAATAAGGATGAACGTTAGTTTGGTGTAGAAGATAAATTTTTGATAAATTTTCTATTGGTTAAAAATTTAAATGTCATGTTGTAATTTCCTTTTCACTTAATAGTTAATATCTTTGGATGTATAAAACATTTTACCAATTTACAAATATTTAATAAAGAAAATCGTTTAATTCCAATTTTCGAAAATAATGGGGCCTTGTACTGATATTTCTGGCCCATTAATCTACACAAGTGACATGAACCCACCAACTCTTTTCCACCTGACACAAAATATCTCATCATGACATCATCCATGTCTTCTTCTTCGTTTTCGGGTCTTTTTATTTCCTTTTTTAACTTTTTTCTTTCTATCTTAATGGATCAGATCCTACTCATCATCACGAGTCACGACAGTTTCATTAGGTAAAGCTCGCAAAGTTTCATTCACACATCAAAAATATCTGATTTTGATCAAAATTTTCCCATGTTTTTTTGTTTTGTTTTTGTTTCTGTAGCTTCTATATATCTCTCTTCAAATCTTTTGGCTTTATTCAATTTAAAGTTCGATGCAATCTCAATTTTTATTTTTTCCACCGTTGTTTTTTATTAATACGTTGTGGTGGAGATTTGACGGCGGAAGTTCATGGTGGGGTACGCGCCAGTTGTAATGTTATATCAATGGATTAAGATTTTTTGCCAAGTTAATGGTTTTCTAGTAGATTCTGGTTTTATCTTTCCTTTATAAAAAACCCATTTGGTCATTTGGTTTTATGATCTTCTTGAGAGAGAAATCTTTAGCTGTGTTCTGAGTTTTTTCACAAGTGAGTTTATTTGATTTCATTTATGTGTTTGTGAAAATTTCTATTTTTGCTTTTTGATTTGAGTGTCTTTGAGTTTTGTTATGTTGAGGTTGATGATGGCTTCTGGGTTTTGGAATTGTTATAGGTAACAAAGCAAGAAACTTTATGAATCAAGATGGTTGCGACGAAAGAGATGAAGTTTCTGACTGTGGCACCTTTCGAGTGTGCGTGGAGTGATGATATGAAGTTTCGTGAAGCGGGAAGAGGCTGTGTTGCGTTTGATGCGTTTGCTCATAATGATGTCACGGTGGTGTTCAGAGAGAATGTGGGGACTCAACATTACCATTACAAGAAAGACAATAGTCCTCATTACATTGTCATCATTGGTAGTAATAGGAACCGTAGGTTGAAGATTCAGGTAGATGGGAAATCTGTGGTTGATGAAGAAGCTTTTGATCTTTGTCGTTGTTCTTTGGAGTTTGAGAGTTACTGGATTAGTATCTATGATGGGTTGATTAGTATTGGTAAAGGTCGGTATCCGTTTCAGAATTTGGTGTTTAAGTGGCAAGACCCTAAGCCTAATTGTAATGTCCAGTATATTGGTCTGAGCAGCTGGGATAAACATGTGGGGTATAGAAATGTGAGTGTGTTTCCTGTGACACACAATCATATCTTGCTGTGGAAGCAAGTGGATTGCGGTAAAGTTAAAGGAGATGAGCTTGGTGATGAGAAGTTTCTGGAGGAAGGGATGGGTTATGACTATGAACAATGGGGGCTTGGTAATTTTCTGGAAAGTTGGGAGTTATCTGATACAATCTTTCTTGTTGGTAAAGAGGAAATGGATGTTCCTGCTCATAAGGTTATCTTACAAGCATCAGGTAGTTTTCCTTTGAGCTCATCGGATAGGGATGTCATTCAACTTCGTGGAGTATCGTACCCGATTCTTCATGCACTTCTTCAATATATCTATACAGGACGAACTCAGGTACAATTTCTTATATCCTCTTCCTTTAATTTAATTGTCTCTGTTTCAGTTGTGAGGTGTCCTTTTGCCAAGTGAACTACTTTGTTAGTAACATTTCTTCATCTTTCTCATGATTTCCTTGAACCCTTTGTTTTTGATGTAGATTTTGGAATCAGAACTTGCTCCATTGCGGGTTTTAAGTTCTAATTTTGAAGTGATGCCGTTGGTGAGACAGTGTGAAGAAAGTATAGAGCGTTTAAAACTAAGCAACAAAGGATTTGACCCCTGTGAAAATGTCAAACTCTCGTGTCCTATTTCTCACCCTCTATCTGGTTTTATGTTCCCAAGTGCTTTCCCTGTTGATGTGGATAAGCTGAAAATGTTGTACTCAACCGGCGAATATAGTGACATAAAAATCCATCTCAGTGACTATAGTCTCACTTTCCAATCTCACAAAGTGATTCTAAGTCTTTGGAGTGTCACATTTGCAAAGGTGAGAAATTTTCTTTTGGGGTTGCATTTCTGATGTACATGAAAAATTTGATTCTCAATTTTCATTTATTCTTAATGAATATCCAGATGTTTACAAATGGGATGAGTGAAAGCCATTCATCAACGATTTACTTAACCGATGTATCACCAGAAGCATTCAAGGCTATGATTAATTTCATGTATAGTGGAGAGTTGATCATGGAAGACACGATGAATTTTGGTACCGACTTGATCCATCTTCTCTTTCTAGCTGACCGGTTTGGAGTTGTTCCACTTCATCAAGAATGCTGCAAAATGCTCTTGGAGTGCCTCTCGGAGGTAATTTCTATTGTTCACAACCCTCTAGTGTACATGATATTTCTCTCTGTCATTATCATGTTTTCTTCTCTTTTCCAGTGCATCTGTTACAATATGGTTTCTGTATGATAGAGACTCTTAGAGAGCTTAACGAGCAGTGAAGTGAGTTGGGATGTCAGCCTTCTGAAAAATAAAAGAGAAAAAAGAAACAAAGCGAATGCTTATACCGCATACCCAGTCAAAAAAAAATATTAATATTGTTCCATGTATATATTACATGCAGGGATGGCGTTCTCGTTTTGGAAGAAGGTCATACAACAAGACTAATTCTTTTATGCGAGTTTATTGGGCGCGGAAGCAGATAAATTTGGAAAAATAGTAGGGTGTTTTCTCAAGCTAACCTCTGAACTTTATTGCAGGATTCTGTATGCTCAGTTCTCCAAGTGGTCTCGTCTATCTCATCATGTAAACTCATTGAGGAGATGTGCAAGAGGAAGTTCTCCATGCACTTCGACTATTGTACCACTGCAAGTTTGGACTTTGTCTTGTTAGATCAGACCACTTTCAAAGATATTCTTGAGGTTTGTTTTCCCTTTCACATACCTTCTTTTTATTACAATAACCTTGAACCCGCTTGGGGACTTGACTAAAAAACTGTTACATATTGTTACTTATTGTAATAGACATCACCAAAAGTGATGAATGACATCTCCTTCCTTTATGGCGTGTATTAAATCCTGGATTTGCAGTCTGCAGATCTGACAGTGACATCTGAGGAAAGGATTCTTGATGCTGTTCTCATGTGGTGCGTGAAAGCTGGGGAGTCGCACGGTTGGGAAGTAATAGACGAGCTAATGAACTATTCTAACCCCGAAATTTTGTTCAAAGAAAGGCTTCAGTCACTTGATGACCTGTTGCCTCATGTACGCTTCTCTTTGTTGCCATATGAGTTGCTTAAAAGGGTAAGGCAGACCCTGACCCTGCTTATGCTGGATGAACTTATCATTTTCTGTTAAATTGATTATGCTGATGCCATCTATGGTTGATAATCACGCAGTTACAAAACAGCAACCTAAGCAAACAAATCCTAGTACTCAATTGTCTTGTAAGTTTTTTAACGTCTATTTCCATCTTGTTTTCACAATCTAATTTTCCATTTCAAGACTGATCTTCTCTCCAATCCCTCACTTATTTTGTCTTGTGTACAGGTGAAGGAGGCTGCTAGTTTCTTGGCTTCTGGATTGATATGCCCAGGAAATGAACCGATGTAAGAATTACATAGCCATGTATCTTATGATTGTAATCATCTCCGTGTTTATATTTCCAAATTAGTCAGTTTTTAAAGCTCTTACCTCTTCTAGTTCAAGGTTCCAACACCGGAGATCGAGTTTCAAGGAGCTTCAGTACATACGTGATGGGGATAGTAATGGGGTGCTGCACTTTGTGGGTACATCGTATGGTAGTCATCAATGGGTTAACCCCGTTCTCGCAAAGGTTTAACCTCACTTTCTTTATTCATATTTGTTGGAATATCGTCTTATAAGGACCATGATAAGGAATTCTACTGGAGCAAAATAGTTCCTTATTCTTTCAGTTCTTTATGTTTCCAGAAATTCATCATTACGTCAAGCAGCCCCACCTCCAGATTCACTGATCCAAAGGCTTTGGCTTCAAAAACCTACGTGGTAACCAAAATTCACTTCTCTTATATGTTTGGAATTTGGCTTGAGCTACAAAATTGACTACAAAATTCGCTTCTCTTACAGAATTAAACCATATGATTTTGGCTTTTTTTTATGCACCAGGGTACTTCCTTTGCAGGGCCTAGAATGGAGGAAGGCCATATATCATCTTGGTGGATGGTGGACTTAGGCGAAGATCATCAGGTCTCTCCTCCATGACTTCTCTTTCTATCACATACTCTGTCTTCAAAAAGATAGAAACGGTCTAAAAGCTCGCAGAAATAAGTGTGAATGTATTTGAGTAAAAGAAAAAATTAAGTTTACGTTATGAGAAACTAACCTCGGTGAGGATTGTTTATGCAGCTTATGTGCAACTACTATACCTTCAGACAAGACGGGTCGAGAGCATTCACAAGATCCTGGAAGTTTCAGGTATCTTATCTTTGTTGCAGTCATTTCATGCCTCTTAAGAGAAGCTGCTTAAGAAGATTTTGTGTTGTTGTTGTCTTAATGGGTTTTAAGGGATCGATGGATGGGAAAACATGGACCGACTTGAGAGTCCATGAGAATGACCAAACAATGTGCAAGGTCGGTCAGTTTGCATCATGGCCAATCACAGCAGCAAATGCATTACTTCCCTTTAGGTTTTTCAGGCTGGTTCTGACCGGTCCAACTGCAGACACATCAACTCCTTGGAACTTTTGCATTTGCTTCTTGGAACTCTACGGTTACTTCCGTTGAAGCGCTCTGCAATGAATGGTCTTTTGACTATCTCTACTACACTTGTGTTTTTTTTTTTGTACTTTTTACCTGTTTACCTTTTTATCTTTTTACCTTTTGTTCCTGTTCTACAGTGAACTTTGAATCTGAAAGTGTTTCTCAATAAATGTTAAAGTTGATTCCAATTAGTCTGTTCTTATGTTCTTGAAAGAGATTTGGGCTTCGGCTGTGGAGTAATGACTAATGAGGTATACTTCGTTTGTTATGAATGGTTCTCTTATTAAAACTACTGAAACAGATTCTCTTGGTTTTGGTATTGCCGAACAAATTTATGTTCTGTCAATCTTACTATCAAAATGAAGTCTTGGTGATACAGTTAAAAGAACATATAATTAATTTTCCGTCATATGTAATGCTAATTTTAAAAACATTTGAATGCAAATGTTTATCCTTTTTTTGTTGTTGATATCATTCATACATGAATAAAATTGTATTGACGAATTGGAAATTCAATCAATAGACTAAAAGTTTTTGCCCGCGGAACAAATTTATTTTTTGTGAATTTTAACATCAAAATGAATTCTTGGTGATAAAATTAAATGAACATATAATTTTTCATCATATGTAAAACTAATCATAAAACCATTTGAATGCAATTGTTTTATCTTTTCTTTTGTTGATATCCTGTATGAACCATGTCGATGTGGGATGTGAACGTATGGGCAAAATCAATTTCGTTGAGAAACACTTCTATTGCATTTGTATAGAAGCTTTGACAGGATGTGTGGGGCTTTTTATATCATGTATTTGCATGTACTACTGTCTACTAAACCACTAAAGTTGAAATTATTTAGTAGGAAAAGTTGTATATTTTGTTAAGTGGTTATCTGTAATTTGGTGGATTCTATGGATCTTGATAGAAATGATCACAATTGCTTGGAACGAATCCAGAGGATTGAGCGCCATCTTTCAATTTCCATAACGTTTTTCGCATCTTCATCATGGATGTTGCATTATAATTTACACAATATGAGATTTGTGTAAGTTATAATATAACAATAGATTTATGATTTTCACCTACCAACGAAAGTGACCTTAGCCTCAAAATTGTAAATTTCTAATAGATTCAAATTGTTTGTGTTTTCTCTATAACTGTTTTCCATGTTTAAAGTAAAGAGACGATGCTTCCGTTCCACTTCTTTGAATGCTTGCTCTCATATTCTTCTTGAAGGCAATTGCATAAGTCATATGTAATGTACTCTTGTAATTAACCTAGTTTTACAACCATTTCTCGCATTATCTTTTCATTTTGGTTGTTCTCATATTTCATATAGGTATTTTTTTAAAGTGATGATTTGGTGGTATAAGATCTTTTGTCTATATGACTTATGCAAATATGTTCCCAGTTTAGAAATGTTAATAACAAGGTGACTAATCATGATATTTGTTGAAACAACCTCGATTGTATATAGGAGGGCTTATGCACATCACGAGAATGCATATCATCATTTTTAAAGAATGAGTATACAAAACATCCATGCATGCCTAATATAGTAATCTGGTTGAAATGTTTTGTGGACCTTCCCACATTGGCAAATAAATTTTCATGAATGATTTATGGAATCACAATGCTCTGGTCTGTTAATTCTAAAATTTGCATTCAGTTATTATGTGGAGTTACCACATTTTCACATATTTTCTTCGTGTTGTTTCTTCGTATGTGAGGAACACTTTACTCAAAAAGTTAAAAACATAGTTTGTCTACTAGTCAATGAAAAATTATGGTGATACCAGAAATAATTTAATAGTTTTTAATTAAGTTGGCTAAACAACTATACTAAACATACATTTATATTTTGCTCTTACCAAATATATCTATATATTGAAAACACAAACTAAAAGAAATGAAAAGAAAATATTGGAAACCAAATTTTCCTCCAAAATATTAAACCAATATATAGTATCAAAGCATATGTTATTTAAACATTAAAAAATCAACTTGTGACAAAAATCAAATAATTTTAAAATAGATTAAATAGCTTATAAGACAAAAGAAAATTAATTTAAATTACTTAGAATTAATTTAGCTAAATACTATTTTTAAAGGACTAATTTAGCTAAAAAAACTATGCTAAACATATTTTAACTTTTTTCTTAAACTAAATATATTCAAGAAGTGTTGATGTGTCAGGAGGTAAACGAAGAGAGCCTCAGCCTCTTGCCTGACTTTGCCTCCATGTGTCACGTAATTATCTGATTCGTAATGTCCTAAGAAATGTAAAATTACCCCTGATAAAAGAAACAGTTTGGTGATAAATTAGAAATTTTTTCTTTTAGGGTCGTATTATCCATCTATAATTTCGTAAATAGTGCTTCAGTAGTTTTTAGTAATGGCGAGTATTAAATGTTGATTGAATCAGTGGGTCATGCACTATGAATAGATGGCATGTGTGAAAAATCTATAAGGAGTGGGCGATAAGTATCCCAAATAATCAAAATTTATATAAAGTATGATTGTTTTATTTATGATATCATGGTATGCCTATGTAGATTGTAGACAATGCAATACCAAAAATTGATATCACTGACTTGTTGTTATCGAAGGATTAGTGACAAAATTTTCACGTTTTTGTTGATCATTTATTTACAAGCTCATTACTAAACCGCAACGAAAAAGTTCAATATTAGACTGCATGTTTGTTAAGTGTCATATAAATCTAGACTCTACATATATATATATATATGGTTAAGACTCCATTGGTGAACGTAAAATGTAACTGACCTAACTTACCATAAAAATGTAACTGACATCTACTCTCTCTGTTTTATTTTATTTATTGTTTTAGGTTTTAGCACACAAATTAAGAAAACATTCAAATTTTCTTTTTTACCCTTCATTAATACACTAAACAAGTTTTTTCATTGGTTATCATATTAAAATAGTAAGGGTAATAAAATAAATTTTATTTAAAATTTGCATTGGAAACCCAAAACAACACTTATTTTGTAACAAAAAAAAAATTCTAAAACTACAAATAAAATGAAACAGAGGGAGTAAAAGACTAAAAGTAAACCATTAAAACGCAATTAATATTTGAATGAGAAATTGGTGGAATGTCTACACGTTTACTCTCAAGATATTTATGTTCGTGTTAAAGGTTCCTTTCTTTATTAGCTTTGTGTAATATATTGATTGAATTTAAATTTTAAGAGTATCCTTTGTTTAGAAAATATTTGTATCGACAATAATTTTGACTATGGTCAGGTCGATTATAAGTTTATAACATGGTTTCACATCGGGAGTGACATTCAAGGTCAATCTGTTCGTTTTATTATTTGAATTGGGTTAGATTTCTAATTGGAAAACTTTTGATGTATATATGGGTCGAATCCAATTTATTGATTTTGGTATGGTTTCATTTATATGATAAGAGAAGTTGACTCATTTTATAAAGATATGAATGAGTTTTGACTGTATGTATATGAATATAATAAGATATTTTTCCTAATTAACAATTTTCTTTTGAATCAAAAGTATTTTTAACTTTTATATACATCGAATCGTATATACATATATCATCCACACATATTTTTGTCGTGAATGATACATAATCTTTTACCGTAAATATGGTAAAATCCGGGAGAAATTTTCAAAGTGATATCAATTTTTTTTTTATGTTAATGAATCCGATATCAATATTTCAAATATAGAACTATATCACTGTGTTAGATATATCTATAGGCATAGAAATATGTTACCTAAATTATGAAATTCATAACAAAGATTTATGTTTGCTAATGAATATCATATACTATTGATAATAAAATTACATCTATGCTTTAAGAAGATAGATGCATACTTTGCATACATCATCATTATAACGAAACCACGCATATGCCTCGCTAAATTCTCTTTTATGACAAAATTAAAATTTCCTAGTCACGGCAAGAAGCAACGAACTCCGAATATGTAAAATGATTCAAATGCATAATTCTTTGGTTATTTTAGTTAGGACTCTTTGAAAAATAAACACATGACACATACTACAAGTTATGTGGAACCACACACTAGAAGATGGTCATCTTTGGTTGGATTCAACACCATGATTTTCTACCTTAAAATAATCCGATTTCAACAAATCTTAACTCATTACATTCCTCGATTAGTCTAGTTTCTAATGAATATAACCATTCACAAACTTCCCATAAGCATTTTCCATAAAACCAAATATACCATAATACTATCAAAACAAACCATAGTTTTGACCAACCTTGCTTCATTCCCGATTATCTCATCTTACAAAAAACCATTTAAATAGCTTAAACATCCAAACGAAAGCTTACAGAATTATCTACGCAATGAATCAAAAATAATAAAATTTCATAAACTATATAAAAAGTTATGATAATTTTAACCGAGGCTAAAAGCACACCAAACATACCCAAAGCAGCTATCCACATCTAGTAACCTCCTCATCCATATATTCATAATCCTTATTTCTCTATCGTCGATAGATTTATATCTAACGGTCAAAATTCAAACCTGAGAAGCTACTTCGATCCGAGTACTCATAGAATCAACCAATAAGAAGAGCGATAGAAAACGCTGTCTCATACACATCTGACTATATAAACATCATTTCCATAGTTCTCGTCGTCCTCATCAGAATTTTCTCTGACGCTTCACAGTTTCCTTATTATTCAATTTTTCCATTAGAGCTTCTGAGATTCAGAGAGAGAGATGTCTACAGAAGAAGAAAACGTTCCAACCACCGTTGAATCAGGAGGAGCTGATGAAACGGTGACGGTTCCGGAGAAGAAACCAGCGGCGAAAGGAGGTAAAGCGAAGAAGACGACGACAACACCGAAGAAGCCTGTGAAGAAATCTACTGCTGCTCCAAAGAAGAAGAAGACTTCTTCATCTCACCCTACCTATGAAGAGGTAGGTCTTTAAGTTCGATCTAACTTTTTTTTTCTTTTTTGAAATTTTCAATTTCGGATTCAGATTTTGAATTCTTTTGTGTGTGTTGAATCGATTTGATTTCAGATGATTAAAGATGCAATCGTAACGTTGAAGGAGAGAACTGGATCTAGTCAATACGCGATTCAGAAATTCATTGAAGAGAAGCATAAATCTCTTCCTCCAACATTCAAAAAGCTTTTGCTTGTTAATCTGAAAAGACTCGTTGCTTCTGAGAAATTGGTTAAGGTCAAAGCATCGTTCAAGCTTCCTTCTGCTAAATCAGCCGCAGCTAAACCGGCGGTGACTGCGCCGGTTAAGAAGAAACCAACAGCTGCAGCTAAACCTAAGGGTAAGGTTACTGCAGCAGCTCCTGCTAAAGTTAAAGCAGGAAGACCTGCGGCTAGGTTTCCTCCACCTCCTAAGCCTAAGGCAAAAGCTGTTGCTCCTAAGCCTAAGGCTAAGGTTACTGCTAAACCTAAATCAAAGACTGTTGCTGCTGTTTCCAAGACTAAAGCTGTTTCTCCTAAGCCTAAGGCTAAGGAAAGACCAGCTAAAGCTTCTAGGACTTCGACTAGAACATCTCCTGGGAAAAAAGCTGCTCCTGTTAAGAAAGCAGCGGCTGTTACAAAGAAGGCTCCGGCTAAGAGTGTGAAGGCTAAGACGGTTAAGTCTCCAGTGAAGAGAGCTTCGACTAGGAAGGCGAAGAAGTGAAAAAGATTGGGTTTAGGATAGTTTCGGGTTGGGGGAAGATTGAATACACATGGTTTGGTTGTTAGCTTCTCTTTAGGGGTAGTCTTGTATAATTTGAAATGATCCTTGAAGGAGGTTGCTTTCCAAAGTTTTTATTTTGTTTTCTTGGTTTCTTTTTGTAATTTTTGGTTTGTTTTGAATCTTAAGCTTTTAATCAATAGCTAAAATGTGATGGTTTTCTTCAATCTTTACTTCTTTCATTCACATGGTTTGCAGTGATATGTTTCTTTTAGGTCTTGCCTTAATCAGTTCTTGAATGTTTCTACTCAGCTGTGCTTTGAAGGAACTGATCTTATCTTAAGAACAAGTTTGGCAAAATCAAAGGTGATATTCATATAATCTCTCTGAAACATTTTCATGCACTTGTTTCCATAAACATCTCTTACATTCAATGTTTTTCCATTAGCTTGGGTAGAGTTCTCTTTGGTTTCTGCTTTTAAGTTTTCTGACATAAGTAAACACCAAGTTGGGCATTGCCCAATTCTCTCTTTGTTAGAAAGATTCACTTTAGGAGTTATATAAATGAATGACATACCGGGAAAAAAAAAGCTAAGAGTTCTTCTGTGATCTTCTATCTTCCTCTCTCACCTTGGTGTTTCTTGAAGATACTGTTTGAATCTTTCCACTTTCTGAATTGAGTACTTGAGTTCCTGTTGAATGTTGAACCTAGAAGGAGATAGAACAATGTCTTTCCATATTGATCCAGCTTCACATGCAGGATTTGGTCTTCTGTATAGCTCGTAAATCGAATCCGCATTCTCGTTTAACCTTCCTACATTCTTCAAACAGTCTATCTCCTCTGGATCCACTAGCAAAGTCTTTTCCTTTTCTTTCCACCCAATCAGCTGCACAAACCACATTGTTCACCATGTATTATTCTCACTTTCATTACTTTAGGAGTAGAAGAAACTAAGGTCTAACCTTTGGAGAACCTTCAAGAGCATTGGTGCTGTAAAGTCTAGCATTGTCAACTAAATTGCAATAGGTAAGAAACGCATCTGCAAACCTCTTGTGAGATCTCAGCTGAGATCTCACTCTAACTGCTCTTCTACACATTATTGCTCTCCTGTAAACCAAAACCTTGTGTTAAGAAAACAAAATTGTTTAAGAGACTATATTTCCAAAAGAACACTTGGAACATTCTCACCTAATGCCTCGAATCACTGCTAAATATGCATCACACACAACTCCAACTAACTCTATCCTGTATGGCTTTCTTTCCTTTCCATCCTCTTGCAGCTGCTGTCTTTCACCTATGCGTTCCCAATAGTTCTCTATGACATCTCCATTCTCACCAACCTTGTATCCAGCTCCCATTCTGTAACGATGGCGATGCACATTCCTTGCCATGGTTATAGTCTGAACCACAAATGGTACCCAAGAGAGTGTTCCATCCATTATCACATCCCGCCCTTCGTTGAGAGCTGTAACAAGAAGCGATGATGCTGCATCTGTTGATGATTGGTGAACCTGTTTTATTTCCTTTTCAGCATCAGACTTTCACATCATCTTGTTGGATATTGAATATATAATGCTGATTGTCTTTCTATATATGTGTGTCCTGTCTATATTATTTGCTACTCTTCTTATATGTTTCCATATCTGGAAGAGTTACTTAAACTTGATTCTTATTGCAACCTATAAGAAAACAAAGAACCTTACGAATTCAGCAGTCTTGATCATATCAGCATGGCCTCTGGAGCTAAGAGCTCTGTATATCACATCAGATTCTTTGAAAGCATCAGCTTCAATCACCACAGCATCTGCTCCAGCCCAAAACGGTCTGCACACAAGCATTTACAGGAAAATGCGTAAGAAAAACCGAACAATGACAAGTATGTTGATACTTTACTTACTCTTTGAGAATGTCTTTAAGCACAGTGCTCTTCCCTGCACCCATACCACCACCCATAAGAAGTAGAACCGGGCTTCGGTCCTTGTGTGCAACTGGAGCCATAACTTCTGTACACTCTGAGTCATCAACGGATGCGATCCCCATTGCTTTCATTTCTTCTACCAATGTGTTAAAGACTCTTGCCACTTTTAGATTTTTAGTCACCCTCTCAAACCTCTGTTCCCTATATACCAACCAAGGAACAATCATTGAGGAAGAACCAGTAAAAGAGAACACAATCCGGATTGCTTTTTCTTGTTTAGACTCACCTCGTTGCTGCCATGACAATGTGTTTGAGCTTCTTCTTTGGCTCTACATCAGCGCTGAGTATCTGAAACGTTTTTGGTCAGTTAATTATGATGTTAACATAGAAAGGATAATGAAAGCTTTTTGTTTTTTGGGTTTCCTGCAGAAACCTGGCTGATCATGAGATCTGCATGGCACCAGTGGTAAGCAAAGTAACTGAGAATACATCTCTCGAACTCCTCGACGAGCTTAATGAAGAGAGTATCAGCATCAGGCTCTTCAGCGAAAAAGCCGTAAATGTCTTCCTCGCAGCTACCTGATTTTCTTATGTATTCATTGGCTAATTTGCAGAGATGAGGACATTCTCTCCTGTCCTTGAATCCCATCTGCCGCACTGCAAAAAGAGAATGGAGAAAAGAAAAACACACAAAAAAAACATTACATTATAATGAATGCATCACAATCTATGATCATGGAGATTTCAAAGAGGATGATTTTACCGACGTAATGAGAGAATCTCTCGAGCTTCTCATGGCCTTTGTGTTTTTGAGACAATCTGGTACGAGGGATGATCGTAGAATGACGTAGCTTCCGGAGACGGTAATGCAGTGCAATAGCTAAGAGAAAGCCAATGGATGTTATCACCAAAATCTGTGTGAAGGTCGTTGTGTTGTTGTTGTTGCTGCTGTTAAACTCTGGAACACACATTGATGATCTGTTTAGCATATGAAATGCTTTGATTTGGGGATCATCAAGAGACATTTGAGACTAAGATTGATATGTTAAAAATTTCTACAGATTGGATCCATTGTTGAGTTTGTTTTCTGTTACGAGACAATGTATCTGCTTTCTCCACGTGTACTGTGTACTGTACTAAAATAGCTTTGAGCCCTTACTCCGGATGTTTCTTAGTTAACTTTTTTTGATTTGACCATTTTGTTCTAAAGCAAGAATCTCAATCTCTATGTATTATGTTATAATATTCTTTTGCAAAGTCTTAGCAAATCTTTTAGTTAAGGCTATAACATAAGAAGATGTAAGTTTCAAAGATGTTTACTTGTCATTGGATATCTGAAAATCTAACATATTGGAAAAAAATGAGTTAAAGAGAATGCTTTGCAAAGAATGCTCTAAACCTAAATAAGAAAAAACTAACTCATCAGACTAGAGAAGAAGCAAAGAGTCTAAAGAGAGATATCATAGGCTTTTTTTTTTTTATATGGGAGCTGTGCAAGTTGTTCTGAAATGGCCAGTCTGATTACACCGGCTACATCGAACTACACGCTTTTGACGTCCACGGTCCTCTCCTTGACATCTCCTCTTTCTTGGCCGTGGCAGTTGTCTTAACACACTCGGTGGTCTGATCATAACCTCATCACCACCCTCACCGATTTCTCTGTCAGGCTCTTTTGTTTTCCACAAGGTTTTGTCTGGAACTGGATGTATGGTTTCAGCGTAAGTTCGCCGGTAATTTGCCACAGTGAAGTAACTCTCTGTGTACCGGTAAACGTTCTGTCTGCAAGAGAGGAGTGCTGCAACTGCGTGGCTACAAGGCAAACCGTATAAGTCCCATCCACGGCACAAACAGGAACGGCATTTGATATCCACTATCCATTTTGCTTCACTGGTCATGACCTCGAATTGTGATTCGTTTGCTTTGTGGACTTGGTATGCACGAGATTCTTCTATAGCCTCAAGGACTTGTCTCTCAGCAGATGGAACTAGCATACCAGACCATTGCATGCTTGTTTCACGGCGTTCATTGAACAATGTCATCAATTGGCGACGAATGCTCTCCATCATTTGAATTATAGGAAGACCTGAGGCATCTTGAATCCAACTGTTAAGTGAATCGGGAACATTTGCAGTCAAATGTCCAAACCTTGTTCCTTCAAAGCAGTATGTGGTCCATAGATTGGGAGGGATGTCCTGGATCCAAAAAGCAGCTTCCGGGGATACATGGACGATCTCATTGATTTTTGCCTCAAATTCAAAGTCAGTGAGACATCTTGCTGCTCCCCAGAAAAGGTTCACAAGATTAGGGTTGTTGAACTTCCCACGGAAGCTCTCTCTGAGATGATGGACACAGAAGCCATGAAATGCTGTTGGGAAATTAGCTTCTACTCCATCAACAATGGATTTTTCTCTAGTAGATAAAATTGTCAGCTTTGGCATGTTTTCGGTATTAACTTCAAGTAACTGTCGCAACTCTGAGAGGAACCACTGCCAGTTACTATCATTATCTTCATCAATAATACCAAAAGCCAAAGGAAACACCGCACCATCTCCATCGAAGCCAGTGGCAAGTAGCAGTGTCCCTAGATACTTGCTCTTCAACACAGCCTTGTCCAATGCAATGAGAGGTCGACAATCATTAAGAAAACCATAGATTGATGCTTGAAAAGAAATAAATAATTGTTGAAAGCTTTCATCAGCTGGGCTTCCATGAACCACAGCGATGCTCCCGGGATTTGTTCTTCTGATTTCATCACAATATCGAGGAAGAAGGCGATAATCTTCTTCAAATGACCCGCGAACAGCAGCCATTATACGCTCTTTCCCCCTCCATGCTTGCTTGTATGATAGCGTAATTCCATGAATTTGATGAATTTCCTCCAGGATCTCCTTAGGTTTGCAATGCGGATTTTCTTTTATCCTTTCATGCACAGCCTCAGCAACCCATTGAACTGAAGCTTGATGGTGACCAAGGTGTGAAATACCACCACATGTGTGACTACTGTGAATAGTCCTAATTGTAAAGGTTGGTACACCAGCAAGCTTGGCACAATGAATCCTCCAAGGGCAACCCTCGCTACTGCACTTTGCAGTGAAGCGAGTTTTGTCAGATTTAACCGTCTGCATCTCAAAGCGTAAGGCAATTGCTGCATCTCTCAGTGCTCTCCTACAAGCAAGAACATCCGAAAATTCCATACCAATGACCAAATTGTGCTCAGGAGCTGTTTGCAGAGACCGGCACTGAAGGATAGGAGGAGCCAACTCTAGCTGCTGAGAAAGGCTTATGTCCACGCAAGGTATGGGATCCCTGTTCATGCAATGACCCACCGCCAACTGTAAGTTATCATTAAGATCCGCAGAAACTACCAAAGCTAGTTTATCATTCTCTGAAGTCTCTGAGTCATCATTATCAGGAAAGGAGATGTCAAAAGTATGGTCATAGCTATCATTATGGTTGTCCTGAGAATCAACCTCATCTTTTCCTTGCAGACATTGTTCTTCACGTATTTCTTCTTCACCGTGAGTTCTAGAATTTTGAAGAGTCAGTGTATGTTCCTGGTTGTGGTTCCAAACCTCATTTTGCTCGCGAGAAACACCTATCTGCAGGTTGGTCTCGTGAAATGGTTCCAAAGCAAAACTGTAGTCATGAGCAGGAAACAGTTCACTGTTTTGTCGAGCTTCCATAAAATGCTCCTGTCTAAAGGAGATATCATGGTTCCCCGCCATCATCGGCTCGTGATTTGCCATTTCATCACAGTAACAAAATAAAATGCAAACACTATCTGTTCCCAAGATTCTAACTCAACTCGTACTGGCTTTTATAGACCTGCAAACAAGAAAACAATGTAAAACATAAGACCTTGCCAGAATTGAGAATAACAAATAGTTCCTCTGTATCAAAACTTAAAATAACATGAAGTTCACACAACAGCAGGTTCCATATAAAAGTAAAACAAATAAGGGAGCTATAACCATAAAGCCTAAGACCCTAAGAGCTAGCACAAAAGTGACAAACTTGGAAGCATATATCGCATGATAAAACAATCTTCTAGATTTTGCCACACTACCGTCTACGTAAAACCAAGACTAGAAAGCTACCTATGATCTCATTGTTCGATGTTACCATAACTACATCTACACAAAACTTATATTCCATTCTTCTAACAAAACAAAATCAAGCTGATGGAAAATCCAAAACAGGGGACATATTTAAGGATACGATACGAGCACACAACAATCAAAGAAACAATTTTTACTTAAGAACAGGGATTAATGTTTAAGCCTGAGTTTTATTACTACCACTATCTCTAAAATTCGGAGTTCTCCTTTCCGTTCACAGTTAAGGATTTATTCAACTGCGAAAAGGAAAAAAACACCCTCGAGCCACCAAAACCCAATTCAAAATTTCACAAATTGATCACATCAACATCGGATTAAAAAGAGATCATGT
>CM051374.1:15916324-15966324 GCA_028015245.1 Cardamine occulta
GCACGAATTGAAACAATTTCGACCCAAATTCAACAGAAAACAAAACGAAGCAAAACAACAGCGAAATCGAAACTCACGGATCAAAAGTGCACGAAGCGGAATCTGCAAAACCACAAAAGCGAATCGAAGCGACAAGGGATAAGGCAGTTTCAAAGAGGAGGAATTTGGCGGGTAAGGAAGAAGAGGGCTGAAGAAGAAAATCTGGAGAAGACGAAGGGCAAAGAAGGGCGACGAGATTTTGATAAATAAATTTATTGATGATGGGACAAAAGGGGCACCTCCTTGATACTTACAGACTATTAGGTTTTTCGGGGTAGTTTAGTCATTTTCATTTATTTTTAATTATTGATGGACAAAATAATCTAACCAAAATATATAAACAGAACCGAAATCAAAATTTAAAATAATTTAAATTGTATAGATTTTTTATATCAAATTTCTCGAATATCAAACTACTGAAATTCACTAATTATAAATCCAAAAAAAATTGGTATAACAAATCTAAAAATATATTAAATTAAAATCCGCTAATTATAAATCCGAAAAATATAAGAAACCCCGGTAAAACCCAAAAAATCCAGAAAATTCAATGACCTGGTATTGCTGGTTGAACCGGTTATGCATAAAAATATTGATCAAACTTTTTAATTTTTCTTTTTATTATATATAATATTTTATATAAAGTGTTATTTATGATTTTTAGATTTTGTTAAAGATTTCAAATGATAATTGAAAATAATTTAAAAATAAGATCAAATAAAAATGAAATAAAATTCATAATTTCTTTTCCAATATATTGGTCTAAATTAGGTAGAGAGATTTTTAAAATTTTGAAAGTAGTGTTAGTTTCTATATTTATTAGGTATGTGATTGTTTGGATGTATGAATATGTATATAGATGTTTGGATACAATGATTACTCCTTACTACTTCATTTTAATAGTATAGAGATATATTAATAATATTTTAAACTTTTTATAAAATTTAAATATTTATAATATTTGGAACTATTCAAAAGTTTAAATATTTTTGATTTTTAATATTTTTGACTTTTTTAAAAATTAAATTTATTCAACTAAAGGAGTGGATTAAACCGAATAAAATTTTAAATTTGGATCAATGATAAGTCAAAGTTCATGCTCATTCATATTTGAAATTATTTTTGTCTTTTTATAATATGAATATGAACTTTGTCCAAATTTCTTAGCCCATGTTGGAAATTGAGCAAACACATTTTTTTTTCTTTATCAATTGAGTAATATATGATATTTTTAAAAATTTGAATCACAACATATACTGAAAAATATAAACTTTTATTAATTATATGTATTATGTAATAATTTAAAATAATTTAAATATAAGATCAAATAAAGATGAAAGAGGATTCATAATTTGTTTTCTATTATATATTGGTTTAAATTAGGTAAATAGATTTTAAGAAATTTGAAATTAGTATTAGTTTCCATATTTTTTAATATTTATATTTATTATGTATGTGATTGTTTGGATGTAAAAATAAATATAGAGCTGTTTGGATACAATAATTACTCATTTATACTTCTCTTCTATTAGTGTAGATATTATTATTACACAAGTCGTATACTAGTATTATGGTGTCATCTATCTTAAAATGTCAACTTTCATATAAGTACATGTGTAGTTCATAGATATGAAATGGCCGGTTGACAAAAACAAAAAAGATACGAAATGGCCATATCTTTGATTTGGTCCATATATGATATATATGTCATTCACTTAATTTTGGGCTAAAAAGTGGCCACTATACCAATTCTATCTTAGAAAGTATATATCATGTTGGAGAAAAGTTGGGGCCGTTGACCAAAAATAAGTTACAAGTTGGCGCCTATTTAAGTTTCTCAAGTTACCTCTAACACTTTTTTTCTGTTCAACTTTTTTTTTTTTGGTTCAACTAACCTCTGACTCTAAGTATAATATTATGTTGGAATGGTTGACTAAAAATAAGTTAAAATTGGTTCCTATATTTATTGCACTAGTTTGGCTTTCGTCAGGTGGCGCAGATCATAGTTTGTTTGTTTTTCTGTCCCACATCTGTCTGTGATCTTTATATTTTCTCACTGTTTCGAACTCTTCTGGGATTTTGCTGTATACTCTTATCATTTTATATGTTTTTTTTCTTTCGCTGTTCAATATTGAGGCGAAGCCCAAAGTTTCGTCTTGTGAAGTTTGTTAGTTTTGGACCTCGCGTAAAAGCGCTTTTCAATTAGCTTTGGCAAACATTTTCATAATGTTAGGTTTCTCTGTTTGATTGTATGAAAATTAAAAAAGATATTTAAAAAACAAAAAAAAATATTAAAAAAATGCCCTCCAAAAGAAGTTTATCCATGAATCCACCCAGCAGAGGGAAGAGTTTCCCTTTTAGCTTTAGAAATTTGTTTGGAGTAGCTTTTCCTGACAGTGAGCTGGTTCCATCTTCTCTTCATGAGGAGATTACTCCCATCCTTCGTGTAGCCAATGAAGTAGAGACTACTAACCCCCGAGTTGCTTACCTATGTAAGTTTTAAACAAATTAACATTGGTTAAGACTTTAAGAATATATTTAATTTGTTCAAGATCTTGACATCAAACTTGTGGATGCTTCTATAAATACACTATAAGGTTGTTTACATGCGCTTGAGAAGGCACACACGCTTGATCCTTCATCAAGTGGACGTGGTGTTCGCCAGTTTAAGTCTGCAATTCTTCGATGGACAGAAAAAGTACCAATTAAACTCGATCACTTAACTATTCCATATCTTCATCATTAATTAATGTTTCTCGCTTTATCTATTTTTTCGTTAAACTTATCTATTTTTGATAGATTTATAGTATTTTATGCTAGCTTATTAATAAAATTGATTTATTAAACTGTCGAATTAATTTATTTTTTGTCAACTTATTTTTTTTTACCATTGACTTATTTTATAACATTTTACTTATATTTTGATTGGTTGATATATTTACACAGTCAAATTATTTAAACTGTTGACTTATTGTTTGTGTTTGTTTATCTATATATTTGTCTCGTAAACTTAGGTGGGTTACTGAATATTATATTTTAATAGAGTTGAGTGTATTTTAAATTAAAAAAGAAATCTAGTGTTATTCAATTGTGTATTTGAAAAATACAATAAAATCTTCTGTTATTGGATACAACATTCGTTGAATGTATTTTAAAATACATTAAAAACACATATTATTGAACATATACATGATTTATTATATTTTAATAAAGATAGACTTTGATGTAATCTTTTAAGTAAAATATGAGTAAATGAAATATCACCTCTTACCATATTATTTTTAATATCTTTCATCTCTCCTCAGTCTATCCCAATTGCTTCTAGAGATTCTCAAAATATCAGTTTGAAATTTAATTTTATTAATTTAAAATAATTATCAGTGTAAAATTTTGACCTTGTGAAAATTGAATATCATTGGAAATATAAATTGCATTTTCAGACTTTTTTCTTTTGAATTTATCACAATTGGATATTCTACATGTTCTACCCATGAACAAAATATTTGGTCAACAATTAGAAGATCGAGTATTTTGGTAGACTGAAAAAATATCTTTGCTATTTTATATTAAAATTTATGGATTTTTTTTCTTATAAACGTTCGATGAATGTTATTTTGTTATAACTATTTATAAAATATTAGGTAATTATTTTGTTTTCAATGATTTCTAAATACAAAGTAATCCATACAAAAAGTATTAGCAATGTATTTAAGAATCCACGATTGAGTATTGTCATTTCATCAATATAAATATTACAACTTTAAGTCCATTAAAATCAAATAAAAACCCAATCCAATAACAACTCCTTAGTTATTCTTGGTAGACTTATATAATTTTATATTGATTTATTATTAAAGATGATTTATCGAACCACTGACTTATATTTTATTTTAGTCAACTTAATTTTTTTCACCATCAATTTATCTTATAATAGTTAATTTATATTTTGATTGGTGGATTTATTTACATTGTTAACTTATTTATACTATTGACTAATTATTTTATGTTCATGAAATTATGTTTTAATATACTTAACTGAATATTCAGAAAAAATAATTTTATTTTTAAAAAATAATTTTATTTAAAATCTTAACTAAATTTTAAGATTCATGATATTATTTTAATTCCTATAATTTGAATTCGTAATTAGTTATAAATTAACTATGATGATTAAGTAAAAAATCTAGAATATAATTTTTATTATTTAGTTTCAATTTATAATGTAAAGAAACTTTTTCTTTCTCTATTCTTCTTTGACATTATTTCCCTTTCCAATTCACCCCAAAATAACTTTCATTGTTAGAACACCTTGCTCGAAGAATGAGTTGTTAGAGAATGATATCGTACAATAATTATCTTAATAAAAAAATCTATACATTTGTTATTATGGACTTATGAAATATTTATTTTTGGTATACTTAATTTATAATTAATTTAAAATATAATGATCATATTTAACTAAATAATATATTAATAGTTGGTCAATATTAATATATATATATATATATATCATCTAAAATCTTAACTAAATCTAATAAATATAAAAAAAAATTATTATATTTTGAAATTCGAATTAATTTTCCAATTAAGTTTAAATTTTTATTTATTATATTTAAATTAATTATTTCTAACTGTTAATAAAAATTAAATAATGAATACATTTGTTTTTGTTTTTTAATTTGAAATTAATAACTAAGGATAAAAATGTCATTTTTGAACATAAAAGGTATAATTCCAATCTTGTAAATTATTGTGAAGTTTTCAAAATTTTAATAAAATGTAAGGTATCCCAACAAATGATCTCTTAATTAATTCATCATGTTTCTTTGACTTGTGCAGGATAATGAAAGAACTCTAACTGCAAGGCAGAAGAGTAGTAATGTAGATGAAATGAAAAGTTTCTATCAACATTACAATGACAACGACATCGAAGTTTTTCTAACTGAAGGGTTTGTCCTATAGTTAGACGGAATTTTTGGTTTCAGATTTTCGTTATATATATATATATATATCTATTTTTTGGTTTTCAATTTTTTTTTCTTTTTCTTTTAGTTCTAGTTCTCAACTTACAAAGGCATATCAAAATGCTGCTGTTCTCTATGATGTCTTGGAAGCTGTTCATCGGAGAGCTGATGTAGAAGTGGCTAAAGAGGTGAAACTGATACTAGCTAAATTAACATGCATATATCTTGTCCTCGATGTTTATGTTCATCTTTTTTTTTGTGTAGATTTTGAAATCCCATGCCGAGGTGGAAGCAAAAACAAAAATCTACGTGCCTTACAATATCCTTCCCCTCGATCCTGATAGTAAAAATCTGGCTATAATGAGACAGCCTAAGGTTATCGAGTTTACTGTTGTAGGTTTTCTGATTAAATGCATCTTTCTGTAAGAAAAAAAAAACCAAATTTTGAATTCATGTACTCTGCAGATTGTAGCCGCATTAGGCGCAATTAGTAACACGAGTGACTTAACATGGCCGCAAGGTCACAATATCAATGGCGATGAAGACATGCTAGATTGGCTGAAAACTATCTTTGGCTTTCAGGTGATTCGCTAACTAAGTAATAATATACATCCTTTTTTTGGGGTAAAAACTAGCAATCTTATATAATAAAGTAAGGTTACAATTATGTGGAGTTACGAGACGCTGCCATGTCTTTTTTATGAAGATGACACTTTCGCCATTCTTTAATTTTTTTTATATATTTGTTTTCTTATCATTAATTTTATCTAAAGCTTCCCAAACATCAAACTCTTAATCTCAATTTAAAAAAAAAAAAATTCAAATTGAATACTTAAAAATAGTAGAAACATATATTTTTAAAATAAATCAATATACTAACCGAATACAATCTGCTAAAAAAATAAACTCTTAATCTCTACAATTTGTTTTTTAAAAAAACTTTCAAATCAAATATTTTAAAATAGTAGAAACATATAAAAAAAACTTTCAAATCAAATATTTTAAAATAGTAGAAACATATACTTTTAAAAATTAAAATAAATGAACAAATTAACTCAATGCTAAAAAAAAGATTATTGGGATATCTAAGTAAAGTAATAATATACATCCTTTTTTGGGGTAAGAACTAGCAATTCATGTATGAACTAGGGTATCCGTTATGATAGATACCTAAAGTAATAAACTGTGCAAATTCATATACTAGCTTAATTAATATAGAAGATTCATGTTTGTTTTATATTTATTTTTTCCGTCGTCAGAGAACTATCAATTATTTTTCATGATTTATTTTTAGAATAGATTCAAATAATTCGATTTTTGATTACCAATGTTATTCTACATTTTCAGTATTCTTAACATTCATTATTTTAAGTTTTTTAAAGTTCTTATAATTATTGATTTAACTAAATATTATTGGAATTCTGATAAAAATATAGATTTTTTAAACCAGGTTTAAATATAAAATTATAATGAATACATCAATTATATTTTTTTCTCCGAAATGGACGGCTTATATAGCGAGTTTCTCAATTTAATAATTGATTATTGTGATATTAATGTTTTTAATTCAAACAATCTATTTGGATTACATATGAAATTTGTTCATGTTGTGTGTTAACAATACTACAAAATTCAAACCTGAAAAACATTTTCAAGCAATATGGCTATTTACTGAAATTTTCATATATGTTTATTCAAGGAAGAATTTTTTCTTTTAAAATTTTCTCATCTCTTGTGAATATATGTTTGTTTATTGTAAGTGATCATTTATGTTAAATATATAAGTAAAAGTTTTAAATGATAAGAATATACAAGTTTTCATATGAAAATTATATTCCATCTAAATCTATGTTTGATTTAACAAAAAAATAATTGGAAAATTGCGTATTTATCATAAAAAAAAAATTTCATATAGGAGAAATATTTCAGCATATTGTTTTTTCAAAAATGTTGAGATAGTTGTATAATTCCTATGTAAAATGAAATATTGATATGAATTTGACAGAACAAATTTTTATATACGACATTTCCCTGCAATCTCGCACACGGGGAAATTGGACTTTGTGTCCTAAAACTAAGAATAATAATTAATTTTTGATATGATTTTAAAGTAATCAGATTTGTATGCTTGTTCAATGTAAAAGAATGTATGAAAATAATAACTTCATCATTATTTTAATAATAAATATATGAAATATTGATATGAATTTTTGTGGTTGTTCAGTTTATTTTTCTCAATAATAATATGTAAAAGTAGGAAAATTTAATTTTTATTTAAAATTTATAAGCATTTTGGATAAGTTGAAAATTTTAGAAAAATCATCTGAAAAATGGAAATTTTGTGTGTGTGTCAAATTCTGATGATGGAAAGCGATGGTCAAATTTAGATTGTCGCTGTCGCTATTCTCTAGAGCGATAAAATAAAATGACATATTGGAACGGATGACCATATAGAGTTCATGTTTAAATTGATCATTTCCCCCTGGTTTACCCTATTTATCTGTTGAAACTTGTGAACGTGCTGGTTAATCTTGAAATGGCAGAAGGACAATGTTTCAAATCAAAGAGAGCACTTGATTTTGTTACTTGCAAATATCAACAAGCGACAACTTCCACGACCTGGTGATAAACGAAAACCAAATGTAATGTCTTGGGTTTTCCTTTTCTTGCACCTGTGTCTAGTCCTTTGTATTGATTTGCACTAAACTACAATAATATCTTCCCCTAGTTGTGCCTTGGATATAGTGATGGATAAATTCTTAGGAAACTACGAAAAATGGTGCAAATATATGGGCCGGGAAAGCAGCCTTAGGTAAGGCTCCTCTTTCGTAACGCCCTAAAGAGTATTCCCTCGTTCCAATTATTTTCATTGCAATCTTACCGAAGCTTAACTACAATCATATTATTTTTGTTGTCTCTTGTATAGGTTGCCTAAGGATAATCAACAAGAGGTGACACGACAGAGGAAACTCCTATATACAGGACTCTATCTTTTAATATGGGGAGAAGCTGCAAATCTTAGATTCATGCATGAATGCCTTTGCTATATCTATCTGTTGGAAGTTAAACTTAATTTTAGATCAAGTTTAATTATTGGGCCAAACCCAATATATGATCCAAGTTCTAGAGTCTTTTCTAGAAATATCAACACCCCCACTTCCTTAAAAGATTTTAGAATTTTTCTAGAATCATCTCAACATCTCTCCACCTCCTTAAAAATAAAAATTTAGATATTTTCATAGAATTATCTAGATAATTGTAATAAAATAATATAAATATTATGGTAGAATAATCTAGATATAGGACTGTAATATTCTAGACATTTTATAGTTTGGAGGCTATAAATACCTCCTCACCCTCTCATTTGTAATCTAGTTCAAGAAGTTTTAACAAACTTAAGTGAAGAAGTGAGTAATAAGAAAGAGTTGAAAAAGAAATCAAAGCCTTCCATTACCCACACTTCTCTTCTAAATACTTAAACACTCTCCATCATCTTCTTAAAAGAGTTATTCTTTCCAACAAAGTGGTATCAGAGCTAGGATATTTTCATAAAAATGGCGAATAGTGGTGTTCCCTTCCAAGTCCCGAAGCTCACAAAGAGCAAATACAACAATTGAAGTCTACTAATGACGGCTATCCCAGGAGCACATGACGTGTGGGAGATAGTCGAGAAAGGTTTCGTTGAACCGGAGAATGAAGGTGGTATATCTCAAGCCCAAAGAGATAGTTTAAGAGACTCAAGGAAGAGAGACAAGAAGGCTCTCTGTCTAATCTATCAAGGATTAGATGAAGATACGTTCGAGAAGGTCGCAGAAGCTAAGTCAGCTAAAGAAGCATGGGAGAAGCTTCGAACATCCTACAAGGGTGTTGATCAAGTAAAGAAGGTACGCCTTCAAACTCTAAGGGGAGAATTTGAAGCATTGCAAATGAAGAAAAGTGAACTCGTCTCTGATTACTTCTCAAGAGTTTTGACGGTTACAAATAACTTAAGAAGAAATGGAGAGAAGTTAGATGATGTGAGAATCATGGAGAAGGTTCTTAGATCGTTGGATCCTAAATTTGAGCATATTGTCACCATCATCGAAGAAACAAAAGATTTGGAGGCTATGACAATGGAGCAACTTCTTGGATCATTACAAGCTTATGAAGAAAAAAGGAAGAAAAAGAAGATATCGCCGAACAAGTTCTAAAAATGCGGATTGATCATATTAAAGAAGGAAATGGTCAAAGTTACCAAAGAAGAGGTGGTGGTCAAGTACGAGGACGAGGTCATGGATATGGAAATCGACGATTGATTGATGAGCTGATGGCAAAGGTTAACCTACTCCTTAGGGGAAACCAAAAATCGGTTCACTTTGTGGATGAGAAAGGGAGTGCACCAATCTCCCAAGATTTTGAAGAGGATGATGATACTGGTATGCAAGAGGTCAGTTATGTGAGTGGACAAGGATATGTACAGAACTGTGAGTTCAATTCAAATTATAGGAGCCACCCGAACCCTTTTTACCGAAGCACCAACGTCGAGAACCCAAAAAACCAGATTTATCCGCAACAAGGAGGAGGTATGAATCAGTTGCAACAGAATCAAGGGTTTCAAAAGTTTTCCTCCAGCAACCAGCAGGGGAAACAGTTTGTCCCCATTCAAAACCAGAACACATTCCAAGGAGGAACTCAACAAAAACCCTATTTCACAACATCTCAACAATCCGCTCCTACGCCTACATCTCAGGATGAGCTGAAGAGTCTTATGCAGCAACTCATGGTAAACCAACAGAAGGCGTCTACTGAGATTAATGCCAAGGTTGATCACATGTACAGTGACCTAAATGCGAAGTACGAAGCTGTTACCGCTCACGTGAAGAAGCTTGACATGCAAGTTGCCTAAATCGTCGAAACCGTCAAACGATAGCAAGGAGTTCTCTCAGCAAGGGGTGAACATAGCCCCAGGAATAGAAGTGGTTCTAGTGGCTCAAGTGCTCAAGTGAACTTCATTGGGGACGAAGACAATGAGCTTAAACGGATGATGAAACTGAGCCTTGATGGACAAATCAAGAATGCTCAGCAGATGAACGAACGGATTACCACTTTGGATTGGAAGGTTCAGTGCCTAAGTATTGACGTACAACGCGAAGTCATGAAAAACTTTACCGTAGTGGAGCTGAGAAGTGGGAAAGTGTTGGCACCACCAACTAGCCCTAAAGTCATTGGAAAGGGTAAAGAGCAAGTTATGGAACACAAGACCCAAGGAAAATCTCTTGCCACAGATGAATATATGCTGGAACATGGTTCACACTCAGAAACACAGGTTGAGACTGCTCCAGCAAAATCTCAGACCAAATCTACCGAGCACCCAAAACCTTCTCGGGAGCACCTGCTCCGACAGGGTGCTCTGGCCAGTTCTGCAGAAACTCCTCCAACGAGGATTTATTCTCCCAAGGTTCCTTTTCCAGGTCCATCTCCAGCGGTTAAACTAAGGCATCTCCCCAAGATCGGAGATCCCAGAAAGTTTGTGATTCCATGCTCTATACTTAGAGTTGATTTTGAGGATTCTCTTTGTGATTCCGGTTCCACAGTAAACGTCATGTCTAAGGCAACCACACAAAGCTTAGGGATTGAGAACATCCTTCCATCTCCGAGAACCCTCAAATTTGTAGATGGAGCGATATCAACTTCACAAGGGCTCATCAAAGACCTCGAGGTAAGAATTGATGATTGCTTAATGCTTTGTGATTTTCAGGTGGTCGAAATGAGGAATAATGCTTACATGCCATTGATCCTGGGAAGGCCATTCCTCGCTACAGCAGGAGCTATTGTTGACTTACCTCAAAAGAGGGTCTCTCTCGCTAAAGTCAGCAATGGTGTGTTCTATGCAGCGATTTCTGATGGCAAGCAAAATGACTTCTATGTTATCATAGAGGAGAAAACTAAGTTTAAGTCTGCGGGAGCTCAAAAACCACCACCATACTCCGATCCTCCTGCGGATCCACACTCTCGCGCTTAGGCGCTGCTGCAGTCGAGCTAATGACGTTAAACAAGCGCTTGGTGGGAGGCAATCCACCGGTAAGGTTTCTTGTACATAATTCGTTTTAAATTTCTTTTGATACTAACTTTTATTTGTGATTTCAGTTCTTTATCTTAAATAAATAAATAAATAAAATAAAATAAAAAAAATTTGGCGTAGCGGTTGGATGTAGCGGCTAGATCTCGACCGGTACGAAGCAGCTGAGTTTTTACCGGACAACACTTGCTCAGAAAAAAAAAAAAAAAAGAGAAATTGGTCGAGCACCCCAGAACTGGCCCGAGCACCTGCTCCGCCAGGGTGCTCGCCGAGTCAACACTTACAAAAGGTAAAATCCAAATTTTTCTTTTTCCTAATCCCACTAATTTCCTTTTTACCTGTTTTGCAGGCGCATGCACCGGTCACCACTACCATCCAATTTCCGAAAACCCTACCTCCTCTCACTTTAAATCTCGAACCAAGCACTCCAATCACCTCCATCGCCATATCTCTCTCTCTCTCTCTCGTCAACTACATCGCACAACACTCTCCTCCAACCGCTGCCTTATCTCGAATCCACCACATCATGATCCATCACCACCATCATCGCTCTCCCTCAATCTTTCGGCTCACTTTCCGCGAACCTCCTTCACCGCGTTCTCTCGCGCCTCGCCACAAGATCTCCAATCTCTCTCGCTCCTCCTCCGCAGTCACCATCATCTCCACCTCATAAGCTCTCGCGAACTCTCCCTACCGTTCTCCCTCGTCTCTCGGCTAGTTTTTCGTGCGACTCCTCCTCCGTCTTTCATCTCTGTCGCCGAATCGCAATCCATCCCTCCGAGCTCTCCACCTCACCACAAGTCGCTCTCAACTTTTTCCCGCTCGGCCAAGCTCCGCCTCTCGCTACTGCGGTCTCCAAGCTCCCCGTCTCATCATGCCTCCGAAGCAGTTCTTCACCGCCAACAAAGGGAAGGGCAAGGCTAGCGCCTCCACACCAACCACCGCAACCGAGAGACTCGCCACACACCCGTGGCCCCGAGCCGAAAACACACCTTTCGATCTTGGTATCAAGGAGCTTCCGCCACTCTCACCGGATTCGTGGGACACACGCGACGCTTACTATTACAATCAGCTCCTCGGGTTGAAGTTGGAGCCTACAAGGTACATGTGCGAGACTACGCTACTGCAATTGGGTCTCCAAGACCAAGTTCGGCGAGTCCTAAGCCACACACATTGCATGTCTTTCGCACTAGAGGAAGACGTGCTTTACCCGGACCTTGTGAGGCAATGCCTTGCCACCGCCACTCTCACTTATAAAGATCCCAACAAACCAACACTTGATGAGGGTACATTTTCGTTCTTTGCTGGAGGAACGAAATATGATGTAGCTATGTGGGATTTTTGCGTCTTGTATGGTTTCCATGAGACAGTAACCAATCTGGATTCCCCGAAGACATTCGCGCAGTCCAAAGAATTCTGGAGCCACATCGCCTCTGGACCATACTCGTCCAACTCCGCGAGTCAGAACTGCCTCCGTCATCCCGCACTTCGCATTTGTGCGAGAATATTCAGCAACATGTTGTTTGCCCGAGCTGTAGGTAACAAAGTCCATATTGATGAGTTGCTGCTTTTATTCTTGGGATATGGTCATATTGTAGGGAATAAAAACATGGACCAGTTCGAGGTGTATCATTCCAACTTAGGCGTCCGCTTTGCCGAGGTGATTTGCGGAATCAAAGACAGCCCAACCGAGAACAACAAAGGGCAAAGAGTTGAGCGAATAGGGAGTCTCCTACCTCCACTATTTTGCCATCACCGAGTAGATCTTTCTGCTGCTTCATGTGTCACCGAGCTGTCACGGATGGATATGAAGCACCTGCTCGCATCGAAGATCATCCTCGCACCGTGCAACTACTAGTTCATTACTGCGACCGGGGAGTCTAACCTCATCAAGCTTCCGAACCCGGTCGTGACTGAGCTCTACACCATGGAAGATCTTGCGTTCCACCCACCTCCACAGTACCTCATCGCCATCCCGAGCCGATCATCATCAGCTAGGCTGAGCACATCTCGTCGAAGCACATCTCGTCATGCCACCGACGATGATGCCACTCCAGTCCCGCGTCTCGCACTTCCTTATCATGCCGCCTCTACTCAAGGTGAGTTTGATCTTCCACCCATCTCTGATGATGCTGACACTGCCGAGTACAGGAGGTGGATGATCGAGTCAACAAAAAGAAACAACAGCCTCATGCAGAGGATCATGCAAACATTGGCACGAGGATGTTGCCATACCACCGCCGCAGCAGCTGCCTTACCCCAGTCTTCAAACTCAACCTCAGGCTCCGGGCAGCCATTGCACCGTAGGAAGAGGCGAGCACCTGCTCCACCAGGGTGCTCCATGGGCGACGACTCTGACACCGCCACTACTCAGTGATATCCCTCTATACCCTCTATCTTCATTGTATTATCCGTGTGTGCTTTTATTTTTATCTGTCGCCAATCTCTCATTCTTTTTCACACCCGAGACGGTGTGATTTAAGTCTGGGAGAGCGGTTAGTTATTTTATTTTATTTTATTTTTCTATTGAGTCTTGTTGTTGTGTCAGTCCCAAGAGTCTTAGATTTTTAGTAAATCAGGTCCTGCTGCTTGGTTTACTTTATAACTATTTTATCAAGTCTGCTTTAGTGTTTTATCGAGTCAAAAACTTGTTTGGGAATTATGAATTTGACCTATTGGATTTATTTTCGGACTAAGGATTACTTGTATGACTCACAGCTTGGCCAAAGTTCTGTATCGGAAAGGCATTGGGCGGATTAAATATTCCCCAAAGCTCACGCTCAGCGGGAAATAGGTTGAACCAAAGTTATCTCTAAATCTTATTGAACCCTAACCTCATCTTCAATTTCTTTCTCAGGGGTTTCATGTTCATTAGGGAAGACCTATTCGAGCCAAACAAGACCACGCAACTCTCCACAAAGTATGATATTCCTCTCTCACTCCCCTTCATTACACCGAGAAAAATAAAGAAAAGAAGAGAAAAAGAAAATAAAAATGAGAAGTTCAAAGCAACAAGCCGAAGTGAACCAAGGGATGATGCGTAGACCCGTGTATCCTTTGTGACCTCATGGAAAGTTTGTTGTAAGGGAAACTAAAAATCAAAGTAAACCAAGGGATGATGCGTAGACCCGTGTATCCTTTGTGACCTCATGGAGATTCGTCCCACAAAATAAAGAAGAAGCATCAGAAAAGTGATGGCTGTGATAAAGGGTGAAGCATCGGCAAATGAAAACCGATGGCTGTAAAGAATAAACAAAAAGATGGTGACGTGGAAAAAGGGAAAGAGGGGAGAGGAAAGTTATATGGGAGAGGGTCTTTGGTTAGAAGAAGTTGGCACCTTTTGGATCTATTACTCCTGGTAAGACCACTGCACTTTCATTTGACTAATCTATGTAAAGAGATAACAGTGGGGATTCCGAAACTTCTGTTGGGTTGTGAGTTATTAAGGTTAGGTTATGAACCCCACGGCTAATTACGATACATGTCCTAAGGTCCAGTGAAGAAGGTATGAAGTTCGAAATTTTTCCAACAAGCAAGTGAGTTCCCGTGATTTTCAAAACCTCTTCTCAGTTCTTGATCTTGTTTTGTTTGAGGACAAACAAAGGTCTAAGTCCGGGGGAGTTGATATGTTAGGAATTTGTCCCATATTAACTAGTCTTTTCGTGTTGTTTTCAAGTCTTTTCTAGTTCTTTTTGTGTCTTTTCAGGTATTTTTAGGCTCTGGAGCATGGATTGAAGATATTGGAAGACATTGGAGTAAAAGAAGCAATTTTGAGCCAAAAGTCGATTTTTCTGCCTGCGCGAGCACCTGCTCGGATCTGGCGAGCACCTGCTCCTTCCTATTTTACCTAGGGACGCGTTTTTAATTAATTTTTAGAATAAAAAAAGGCCAGCCGCCTCAGACTTGTATGACGTTCATTCTCAGACTTGTATTTTGAGTTCTAGGTTATTTTTGGTTCTAAGACACCACCACTTTGTTCTTCTACTTTGGATTTGTATTACTTAGCTTTGGATCTCTATTCTCCCATTATCGATCATTCCACAACTCTGTTTGAGAAGTTTTCCTGAACCTTATTCTTTTTAATAAATCATGAATTCATCTTATTGCCTTGTTGTGTTTGATTTCGCTATGTGTGAGTAGATCCCTAGCTAGGTTAAGGTTTTCAATGGTGATTTAGGTTGTTAATGGCTGAGCATAAATAGGATTGGAATTTATATGTCTTCGCCAATAGGGGTTCGTAATGCTTAGATTAGCTTGATCACCTAGTCTATGATTTTAGGTTAAACTTATTCACGAGAGTGCTCTAGGATTGCTAGATAAATCATTGGTGAGCAATTGGTGTGTAACCAGCGAGAGTTGATTGTTGCGATTGATTGTGAACAGATTGAACCCGCGTGTTAATGCTTATCGTCTTCGCTAGGTCCAGACGAGAGTTTTGGTATCTAGGTTGTTAGATAAAGTTGTCGATACATCACGAGAGTGGGGCGACATTTATTTATGTTTAAGTTCTAGACCGGTAGTTAGTTAACCCTGAATAGTTGCTCAGCCTTGCTCCCGAATCACCGACGAAATACCTTAACCTAGTGCTTGTTTTAATTAATTTACATCGATTTTATTAGTTGCTTATTTGTTCCAAAAATTACACCAACCAATATTTTGTCTTAGCTTTAAATTAAAATCTATAATTTCATAGTGTAACCTTGGTCTCTGTGGATTCGATACCCCATATACTACTGCGTTTGTCTGTGCACTTGCAGAAAATATTTTGGGTTAAAACTCGACATATCAGCCGTTGGAGCTTATACACATAGATGTGTGTGGTCCTATCAAGCCAATATCACTCGGTAAAAGCAACTACTTCATTCTCTTTATCGATGATTTTTCAAGAAAAACATGGGTTTACTTTTTGAAAGAAAAATCAGAAGTATTTGAAAACTTCAAAAGGTTTAAAGCTTATGTTGAGAAGGAAAATGGCCTTGTGATTAAAACTTTGAGATCCGACCGTGGAGGAGAGTTCACATCCAAAGAGTTTCAGAAATATTGTGATGACAATGGCATTAGAAGACAACTAACAGTGCCAAGAACCCCTCAACAAAATGGAGTAGCGGAGAGGAAAAATAAAACAATTCTTGAGATGGCGAGGAGCATGCTCAAAACTAAGAGACTACCAAAGGAGTTATGGGCTGAAGCAGTTGCGTGTGCGGCTTATCTATTAAATTGATCTCCAACAAGAAGTGTCTCAGGAAAAACCCCACAAGAAGTTTGGAGCGGAAGAAAGCCCAGTGTTTCTCATTTAAGAGTCTTTGGAAGCATTGCTCATGCTCATGTACTGGATGAGAAACGAAACAAACTAGATGACAAAAGTGAGAAGTACATATTCACTGGTTATGATATTAACTCCAAAGGCTATAAGCTCTACAATCCGGACACAAAAAAAGACAATCATAAGTCGAAATGTCATCTTTGAAGAAGAAGGAGAATGGGATTGGAGATCAAATGATGAAGACTATAACTTTTTTTCATATCTTGAAGAAGATGATCTGGAGCAACCAAGAGAGGAGTCTACTACATCACCAACATCACCAACAAGTTCTCAAGGAGAAGAAAGTTTGAGCGAAAGGACTCCACGCTTTAGAAGTTTACAAGAGCTTTACGAGGTAACTGAAAATCAAGAAAATCTTACTTTATTCTGCCTATTTGCGGAGTGTGATCCCATGGACTTCCAAGAAGCTATGGAAAAGAAGACATGGAGAAATGCAATGGATGAAGAAATCAAAGCGATAGAAAAGAACAATACATGAGAGTTAGCTTCACTTCCAAATGGGCACAAGGTAATCGGTGTGAAGTGGGTATACAAAGCAAAGCAAAATTCTAAAGGAGAAGTAGAGAGATACAAGGCAAGATTGGTGGCTAAAGGTTATAGTCAAAGAGCCAGAATTGACTACGATAAGGTATTCACTCCCGTTGCTCGTCTAGAAACGGTTAGACTAATCATTTCATTGGTGGCTCAAAACAATTGGAGGATACATCAAATGGATGTCAAATCAGCCTTCTTAAATGGAGAACTTGAAGAAGAAGTTTACATTGAGCAACCACAAGGCTATATAATCAAGGGAGAAGAAAATAAAGTCTTAAGGTTGAAGAAGGCACTTCATGGGTTAAAACAATCCCCTAGAGCTTGGAATACTCGAATTGACAAGTACTTCAAGGAGAAAACTTTCATCAAGTGTCCATATGAACATGTACTCTATATCAAAATTAAAAATGGTGATATATTGATTGCATGTTTATATGTAGATGACTTAATATTTATGGGTAATAATCCAAGCATGTTCAAGGAGTTCAAGAAAGAAATGACAAAGGAGTTCGAGATGATGGGTATTGGATTGATGTCTTACTACCTCGGAATTGAAGTGAAACAAGAAGACAATAGAATCTTCATTTCTCAAGAATGCCATGCTAAGGAGGTACTTAAGAAGTTCAAGATGGAAGACTCAAATCCAGTTAGCACGCTGATGGAATGTGGAATCAAGTTATCAAAGAACGAGGAAGGAGAAAAAGTGGATCCGATACTCTTTAAGAGCTTGGTTGGAAGCTTACGTTATTTAACATGCACAAGGCCCGATATCTTATATGCAGTTGGAGTTGTTAGCCGTTACATGGAGCATCCAACAACAACTCATTTCAAGGCGGCAAAAAGGATTCTACGCTATATCAAAGGTACCATAGACTTTGGCCTATACTATTCTATCTCTAACGATCGCAAGCTTGTTGGATATAGCGATAGCGACTGGGGTGGAGACGTAGATGACCGAAAGAGCACAAGTGGCTTTGTGTTAAATTGAATGATCTGGCGTTCACATGGACGTCGAAGAAGCAACCAATCGTTACATTATCCACTTGTGAAGCAGAGTATGTAGCGGCTACTTCATGTGTTTGCCATGCTATTTGGTTACAAATCTTGTTAAAGGAGTTAAGCTTGCCACAAGAGGAGCCAACGAAAATCTTTTTGGATAACAAGTCAGCAATAGCATTGGCGAAGAACCCCGACTTCCATGATCGAAGTAAGCACATTGACACACGCTATCAGTACATTAGAGTGTGTGTTAACAAGAAGGAAGTGCAGTTGGAGTATGTGAAGACAAATGATCAAGTAGCCGATATCTTCACCAAGCCTCTTAAACGCGAAGATTTTATCAAGATGAGGAGTTTGCTTGGAGTAGCAAAATCAAGTTTAAGAGGGGGTGTTGGAAGTTAAACTTGATTTTGGATCAAGTTTAATTATTGGGTCAAACCCAATATATGATCCAAGTTCTAGAGTCTTCTCTAGAAATATCAACATCTCCACCTCCTTAAAAGATTCTAGAATTTTTCTAGAATCATCTCAACATCTCACCACCTCCTTAAGAATAAAAATCTAGATATTTTCATAGAATTATCTAGATAATTGTAATAAAATAATATAGATATTATGGTAGAATAATCTAGATATAGGATTGTAATATTCTAGACATTTTGTAGTTTGGAGGCTATAAATACCTCCTCACCCTCTCATTTGTAATCTAAGAAGTTTTAACGAACTTAAGTGAAGAAGTAATAAGAAAGAGTTGAAAAATATATCAAAGTCTTACTTTTCCTAAATTTCTCTTCTAAATACTTTAACACTTTCTCTATCATCCTCTTAAAAGTTTTTTCCATCCAACACTATCACCATGTACGGCTTCAGTTTCAAAATTCTCATACTTTAGTAAATGGCTTATAAATCTACAGAATATCATGTCCTCACAAGCTTGGTTTTCAGATTAATTAAGTTCTACCAATTGGGGTTTAAACTGTCTTATTCCATGTTAAATTTTAATCTGTCGTCGGAGTATTTTCAGATGGCTTTTGAGTTGTTTGAGATATTGGAGAAGAAAGGTAGTAAAAAGAAACATAAATCTAAAATCCCCGCATATGGCCATGGTGAAGATGACTCTTTTTTGACGAAAGTAGTGACTCCTATTTACAAGACAATAGCCGAGGTTGCTTGCTTTCTTGGACATCTCTGCTAGCTCTTGGATTTTCTTTAGCTTGCGTCCCAATTATTCCCACTTAATATTGATATCAATTTGTGTAAAACAGGAAGCAAAAATAGGTGAAGGAAAGCATTATGAGTGGAGAAACTATGACGACTTGAACGAATATTTTTGGTACAATATATTCAAAGATGCATCCAACATCTTAATTTCATACCCTTTTCGAATGTTTGGCAATCACTATTTTTTCTATAATATAACTTGCAGGTCAAAAAAATGCTTTGATCAGCTAGGCTGGCCTATGCGAGCCAATGCTGATTTCTTTTGTAAGACAGCTCAACAACTTGGACATGATAAACGTGAGGTAATTGTGAACAACTTGAGAAGTCTTTAGGAGATTGGTGATATTTGGCTTTGATACCATGTTATGTTAGATGTATGAATATTAGCTCAACATACAAATTCCCACCACCTTGAATTAAATATGATAACTAGTCTTGAGAAACGAGCTAATTTGGTATCCATAATTTCATGGTTGATGTTTGCAACGCTGCAGAAGAACCCAAATATCAGAGATGGATGTATGGGCAAAGTCAATTTTGTTGAGATACGCACCTTTTTGCATCTATTTAGAAGTTTTGACAGAATGTGGAGTTTTTATATCTTGTCGTTGCAGGTACCGAACAATATATTTTTTTTCCGACTTGTTCTTTCTTAACTTGTATACTAATATTTTGACCGATTATTTAATTTGATGGATTTGGTGGGTATGGTTTTAGGCAATGATAATAATTGCTTGGAGTGAAACTAGCGAATCTCGAGGCGCGGTATTTCATGAGATTTTGAAAATGTTCATCCCGGCTGCTATATTAAACCTTGTACAAGGTGAGAGATACACAAACTTGTAGATATGCATTTTTTTAAAGCATTTGGCGATAATTTACATTAGCACCGGGCAAAATAACATAATATATATATCCCGGTTGATATGTTATATGTTCTAATTTGATACAAAATATTTACAGTTTATCAAATTTTTGGAAAATTTTAGGAAATACAGCTTCTGTCTAGAACCGGCTCAACATATATATGGACCCTAGGACAAAATTCTAGTATTTTGTAAACCACTTTAACCATATAAACCACAAAATTTTTGATTCGGGTTATTTTCAATTACTGTAAATATTAATTATAAAAAGTAAAAAAAAAAGTTAAATGAACACCATCTTCCTATTTTATTATATAAAATTTGGTTGCACTCATGAGAACTCGACACGTGTCAAAATTATAATTAACGTAATTATGACATGTGTCATTTATTCGATGAGATTTTGACATGTGTAAAAAATATTATGTTATTTTTATTTTTCATAATAATAAAGAAAAACCAACAAAAAAATTAAATAATAAAATAGATAAATTTTTGCTTTCTATTTTTTAATATGGATTAAATTTTATTATCTCCATAAAGTTTAAATTTCTTTTCAAATTTAGATGTTTCGTACTTTATGTTATTTAAGCTCTAATGATTTTTATTACTTGTTTTAAATTATTTGAATGAAAATAATAATTATTCGATGAGATTTTGACATGTGTAAAAAATATTATGTTACAACAAAAAATTAAATAATAAAATAGATAAATTTTTGCTTTCTATTCTTCTAATGTAGATTAAATTTTATTATCTCAATAAAGTTTAAAATTTCCTTTTCAAATTTAGATATTTTGATTTTTATATTATTTGAGCTCCAATAATTTTTTTACACTCTTCTAATTATTTAAACGAAAAATGAGTACAATCGAACTATAAAAAAAAGAAAAAAATGGTTAAATTTTCACAAATATAACTAAGAACTTTCATATATTTTTGGTCAATTTTGGGTATTTTAGTTATTTTGGTATTAAAATAATTAATATTTTTGGGTTTATGATTATAGGATAATTGAGTAATATTAAGTCTAAATATAATTAATATTTTTGGATATATAATTGTATTTCGAGTATTTTAGGTATCTATTCAGTTCTCAGTTTGGGTTTGGTCCTTCAGATATAGAAGTCTAGGACCTATTCGGATTTTTGTCGGATTTGTTACCCTTTTCGGGTTGGATTCGGTTGGTTCTTTGGATTTCATATATTTTGGCCAAGCTTATCTAACTTATTGGTAGGGAAAATAAACAAAAAAATGAAACCAACAGTTAATGGACATTATATATATTTCGATATGTTTATAATCAATTTTAATATAGAAAGTTAAATAAATTTACTCATGTAGAAAAATAAACTTTTGTAAGTACACATCAGCTTTCTCAGGTAATGACACATCAGCTATTTTTTATTGGTCCATCTCAACTTTATTTTTCCACATGTGTAAATTATAAAAATAACATAAATAAATATTAATATGTGTCCAACTATTAATTATACATAAAATCATTAAATTTAAATTTAACTATTAAAAATGATAAGTAAATGTGATTCAAATTCAATTTAAAACATAAAACATATAAATTATATAATACAAGATTTTAATTGCTATCATTTTATTTTATTTTTCTGAGTGATTTAATTGCTATTTTCAAACAAATAAAGATAAATTCAAATTAAAAAAATAACGAATTATGAGATTGAATAAGTTAAAAAGTTAAATCTAACCTATAAAATTATAAGCAATGAAAAATATTCAATACACAATCGAGAAGATACCAAATTATATAAAAACAAAAAAAGAAAAATGAACACAAAAGCATAATAGTTTAAACATAGAAAAAGAGATGAATTCAATGAAATATATATAAAAATAAAACTTCAAAATGGTAAATTGATGAAAATAAAAGTTGAAGAATAATAAATATTTCTTAAAATAATATATAAAGGAGATTACATATATCATCAAGAAAAAATGTCGATAATACAAATTCTGAAAATGGCAAAAAAATCAATAGTAAAAATAAAGATCTAAAAATAAATTATTTAAAAATCAAATTGAAATAAAACTTGCGCAATGGTTGTCTCGTAGTTAGAGATAATTTAGCTATTCCTATATCTGATATGACTATGCACTTAAAAAAAAAATGGAATAGGCTCTGCACAACCCCAACCCCAAAGTCGATCAGTTTGCGGCCGGAACGTCCGTTATTTCACAGTGACGGTGATACAATAGTGATTCACAGAATCTAGATAGACTAGGGCAACTGCATGTGCCTGAGATCTAAATAAGGATGGTAACTAGTGAGATTGTGTGCGTTGTTGGCTAGATATACCTTGAATCAGGATCAGACGAAATTTAATTACATGCCAGTAGTTTTGAAGCAGTTACGGATTCACAAATCCTCTGGCAGTGAAATTGAAGGACTGTGTTTAACAGAACCATCAAAGGGCTTGTGATGGAGGCAATTCCATCAGGGATGGAATGTCAAAGAAGGCTGGGAGATGAAAAATATATCATATCAAGTTTGTTTGGCATACTTTCACTGTCACAGCAGAAATCGATTTGGAAAGATGACTCAGGTTATCTCGCGATTTTGGCTGCGGAGCAGATTTTTCCCGGGTTTTTTTTTTACAATACGGTCATGGAGGTTTGCTTGTTAACAAGAAGTGACAGCCTGATAAAGAAGACCTGTGAGATTTCAGTCAATGCCTAATGCTACATCAGCTTACTAATTATCGTTTAGCAGGTTAGTTAGAGTCTTGGATTAGCATAAGTAGAGAATGGAACAATCCTAACTCCTAAGGGCGGTCGAAAATTTTGTTAACTTTGGCTTTTGGAGAGTTTAGGGTCTCGAGAATAACCCCCTTGGTTACTCTTTAGGTTTTTTTTTTTTTTTTTGTTATGTACTTCAAATCAGTGGCATCTCACCATAATATTGCATCTGAGAAGTTATATTAAGCAGGCCTTTATGATCAATTGCATTTATATAGTAGTTTGACAAGTTGATGGATGTGGAATAATATAATAGCTTTGTAGATTGGTGAACTTCTTTTTGCAATTTCAGTGTGTATCTATCATGGAAGTGCCTAAAACTTCAGAAAAAGACACACTTATGTTTCTTCTCTTCATATGTAGAGTTGATCTGAAAGTCTTAATTTTCTGGGAAATTCATGGTGCAATTGTCACAATGTTGCAAGTGAATGGAAAATAATATTTTTGTTCTAATTTTCTGACTGCTTGCTCCAATTTTGCAGCTTTCCTTGATATATGTCTGAGCTGGAGAGCAAGACATAGCATGTCAAAAACTGAGAGGCTCAGATACGTCTTGAAGGCAGTTGCAGCTGGAGTATGGGCTGGACTCATGCCACTAATTTACTCATACAGCCACACGGTCCACACGTCTCATTCCATATTCATTCTGGCTATTCTTATCTACTTGTCTCCAAACATTCTCCCGAAAATGCTGTTCTTGATTCCTAGCATCCGATGTTATCTTGAAAGGTCTGAATTAATGATAGTGAAATGTATAATGTGGTGGTCTCAGGTATTTTATTTATATGTCTTATCTTGATAAACTGTCAGTTCATACATGTTAATAAAAAATGTGCTGATCATGATTCTTGGTGACACAGACCCAGCCTCGGCTGTATATAGGAAGAGGTATGCACGAAAGTGCATGGTCACTTTTCAAGTAAGAACATGCATGCTAGGGTTGAAATGTTGCTTGCCTCCCCTGCATTGCCTAATGAGGTTCCGTGAATGATTTTAGGTACACGATGTTCTGGACTGTCCTGTTAATCTCAAAGCTTGCATTCAGTTATTATGTGCAGGTATCACAATTTCACTTCATCAACTTTTTTTTTTTTGCTGTATAGAAGGAATATTTACTTTAAAACTTAAGAGACATGAGTAGCTCTATTAACCCTTACTTGTGAATTTTAGTAGACAATGTTATCAGTCCATAAATATATATGTTCTCATAAGCAGATCAAGCCTCTTATGGGTCCAACCAAAGAACTTATGCGTGTTCGTATGCCAGGCTACTGCGTGCCTGAGTTTTTCCCCCATGGTAATGGTTAATAGCATGTGAGTATTTGTTTATTACATAGTGAAAATTTATTCAATGGTCTAGTTGTTTCTTCCTTTTTTTCAGCTACGAACAATAGAGGTGTTGTGTTCACACTCTGGTCACCTGTTATCCTAGTGAGTTGGAAAAGATTCTTTATGTCCATTTGGTCCATTTTTTCGCTAAAATGTTAAGTTTTATACTTCCATATGGTCATTTCTCACGCTTTCCGTTATCTAAGCTAACTTTCATATGCAGGTATATTTCATGGACACTCAAATATGGTATGCTATAGTATCCACTCTGGTTGGAAGTTTATATGGAGCTTATCGACATATCGGAGAGGTTCATACTTGCTTTCCTTGTGAATTTTAAAAGCAATTATTTCATGAGAGATTGGCATGCTGATAAATCTTCATAAGGATTAAGGAAAAATAAAAGAGTTCAAACATTTTCGTAATGTCACGACAGCATAACTTATAACCATATGTTAACAAGTTAGTTAGTCTTTGACAACAAATAAGAGTCTGAACCTATCTCATACATTCACTTCTTGAGTTTCCCAGCAGTACTGTAGTGTCTGGAAAGAAGTTTATTTCATTTTCTCAGGTCCAAACACTTGAGATGTTGAGGTCTAGATTTCAGTCCTTACCAGGAGCCTTTAATGCTTGCTTGATTCCAAATAAGAATACAAAAGAAAGAGGAGTCAAATTAGCTTTCTCTCGCAAGTTCCATCAGGTCTCGTTTCTGCTCTTATAACAAACCTATTTAGTAAAAATGAGAAACTAAGTTCTCACTATCATTGCTTTTAACTAAATCTCCCTTTGATTTGGTATTATTTTTTTGGTAATATCAGATCCCACCTGCTAATGGCAAGGAAGCAGATAAATTTTCTCAGATGTGGAACACGATAATTAGTAGTTTCCGAGAAGAGGATCTGATTAGCGATAGGTTGAGTCTGCCATCGAATTTTCCTCCTTATGTCAATCTGAAAATTATTTTTAAAATCCTTCTAGGTGAAGAAGAGTTTACTGATTAATGTTAATAACTATGTAGGGACCTGGAAGTCCTGCTGATGCCATGTTGGGCTGAACCTGATCTGGATTTTTTCTACTGGCCAATTTTTCTGCTGGCCAATAAAGTGAATATTTTTATCTTTTTCAAAAATCTGATCTTACGTTTCAATTTCTTTTCTTATTAATTTTGATATGTGCTTGTGTTTACACATGCTAGATCCCAATAGCGGTGGATATAGCAACAAATAGGAAGGGAAAATACCGTGAACTCAAAAATAGATTGAATGAGGACAATTACATGAGTTGTGCAGTTAGAGAGTGCTATGCCTCTATGAAGAGTCTCTTACGAACTCTGATCATCGGAGTAAGTGAGAAAAAGTAAGTTTCAGGAAACTTATCCTACACCAAGCTTGTGTTTTAACTCGGAGAATAGTTTTCCTTTCCTAATTAATTCGTCTTTTTACAGGCTCATAAACGAAATTTTCACCACTATTGATATACATATAGAGGATGAGACACTGTTCACGTATTTGAACTTGAGTGCTCTGCCTGAACTGCAGGGCTACTTTGTTAAGCTAACTGAATATGTGGTAAGTCTTGTAGCCTTGCCATGTTGAACATCTCTGCAACCTTGGCGCGAATTCAGGAAAGTAACTGAACTTAGCCTACTTATAACAGCTGAAAAACAGAGAGGAAGACAAGAGTCAGATTGTTGATGTCTTGATGAAAATATTAGAAATGGTGATAAAAGACATAATGGAGGTAGAGGTTTCGAGGTAATTAAGATCATCTGACTTAAATCAGGCTTTCTACTGAATCATTTTTTTTTTTTTGAAGCACACTCATTTAGGGTTTCCTTTACATATATAGCTTGCTAGCTTCAGTCCACCCTGAACGGTACACAGTTCAGGACGAACACAAATATTTCACCCAACTCCGATTCCCAGCGTACTCTCAAACAGAAGCCCATGACAAAAGAGCAAGTCTCCTCTTTAAAAATTGATACATCTGCATCATTCTTGTTTCCATGAAAGGGGCACATTTGAACTCTAAGTTGTGTGTGCTTTTCTTTTTTTTTACTTGGCAGATCAAGAGGCTTCATCTTTTGCTTAGTGTGAAAGAGTTGGCTATGGATGTGCCATCCAACTTGGAAGCGCGAAGGCGTCTTACATTCTTTTCAAATTCATTGTTCATGGAAATGCCTTGTGCACCCAAAATTCAAAATATGCTTTCCTTTTCGTAGGTTCCATTGACTTTCAACTTGAATTTTAGGCACCTTCATTTATGGATGAATGTTCTCAATTTAGGAAGAAAGTCTTTCATTGCACTCTCATACAACATTTTGATCATATAAGTCGCTGCTTGTGTTTTTCTTAGGGCCCTAACACCATACTATTCAGAGGATGTCCTTTTCTCTACTTTTGATCTGCAAAAGGAAAATGATGGAGTCTCTATACTATTTTACTTGCAGAAAATTTATCCAGGTTTCACTTTTCTTATATTTCCCAAAACTATCTTTTGACACTCTTATTTCGTCGACTGAGTCTGTGCTTTACCTCAGATGAATGGAAAAACTTTCTGGAACGAGTTAAATGTGGCAGCGAGGAAGAACTCGAAGCAAAAGATGATTTGAAAGAGGAGCTTCGTCATTGGGCATCTTATAGGGGCCAAACACTGACCAAAACAGGTATGTTGTCTTTCATGTCCTTTCTTTAAATTTTCACTAGACGAATTCTACTTCACTTCTTAAATGGAGGAAGAATTTTTTTAGTTAAACTTAAAAGGATGTGCCTGATTTTCTGACTTTGATCAACCAGTGCGAGGCATGATGTATAACCGAAAGGCTTTGGAGCTCCAGGCCTTCTTTGACATAGCAAATGATGAAGGTGCGTGATGAATTTTTTGTTATAACTTTTATAATTCCATAATAGAAAGTAGAAACTGTGAAAACCCTAAAACTGTTTGTTTTTGTTTTTGTTATGTTCAAGAATTAAAGAAAGGATACAAGAGTGCACAAACATCAAGTGGTGAGAGGTTACTTTGGGCTAAGTGCCAAGCACAAGCTGATATGAAATTCACCTACGTGGTCGCATGCCAGCAATATAGTATACATAAGAGATCTGGTGACCAACGTGCTAAAGACATATTGAGACTTATGACTACGTATGTCTGCTTTCATCCTAGATATATATTTTTTTTGGTAAAATGTTAAGTAAATTCATGATAGTGTTAAAATTCTTTCTTTCACCATGATACTTCAAGTTGATTTATTGTTTCTTTCTCAGATGCGTTACTTAAGCTTGCTATTTCACTGTGGCAGGTACCCATCTCTACGTGTTGCTCATATCGATGAGGTTGAGCAAACACATAAAGAAAGGAAGGGGACAGGTGAAAAAGTTTATTACTCAGCTCTTGTGAAAGCTGCTCCACGAACCAATCCTACCAATTCCTCTGAATCTGTTCATATACTAGACCAGGTATAAATGCAAGATCGAAATTAGAGTAAAACGGAGTACAACATCTTTAACTTTGGTGCTCAGCATACATTTCCAAAAAAATCCTACTTTGTAGAGACTGTGGGTTTATATTTCTAATATCTTTCTGCAGGTCATTTATCAGATTAAGCTACCAGGACCTCCTATAATAGGAGAAGGAAAGCCAGAAAATCAGAACAATTCTATCATTTTTACACGTGGGGAAGGGTTGCAGACAATAGACATGAACCAGGTGCGTCAACCAAATTTCTTTTTATCAGCTGGGCCTAGTGAAATGTGAATCTCATAATGCTTTGTAGTATATTGTCTAGAAAAACTGCTCCTCGTGACAAAATCTGAAGATCTAAAAATTCAATAAACAGGATTATTACATAGAGGAAGCTTTCAAAATGAGGAACTTGCTACAAGAATTTCTTGAAAAGCATGAAGGCGAAAGAGATCCTACAATACTTGGACTTAGAGAGCATATTTTCACAGGAAGGTATCACAAAAAAAAACAAGAATCTGTTATGAATATACTTTTCTTAACTATGCTATACAATCGAGAACCCTGGAGGGGTAGTATGTAGTATCTATATAAATAGTAAAAGAGAAGTATCGTGATTTCTTAACATATTAATCTCCTTCCAACGGTTATCTTTTGTTTGAACACTTCGTCTGATTTTTAGACATCTGGTTTTGGTCCTCGCACACAAAGTGATCTCTTACTTCTCTCGTTTCTTGTGCAGTGTTTCTTGTCTTGCATGGTTTATGTCAAATCAGGAGCATAGCTATGTTACTATTGGGCAGAGGGTGCTAGCTAACCCTTTGAAGTGAGTTTTGTTTTTTTTTTCCTGGTTTTGATGAAAACCTCTAAGTAGGAAGGAAAAATCTGGATTTGTGAGTTGATTTTTTGTTTGGACTCCTGAATCTAGGGTACGATTCCATTACGGCCATCCAGATGTTTTTGATCGGGTGTTTCACCTAACGAGAGGGGGTGTCTCCAAAGCTTCTAAAGTTATGAATCTAAGTGAAGACATATTTGCAGGCACTTGCTTCTAAGACTTTTTTTTTTTTTTGCTTCAACTCTTTTCTTGTGTGATAGACACACAACATATACATATATGATCTAAGCTTTGTACGTTTTTTGTTCTCTTATATGGTTTTGGCTGTTTTCAGGTTTCAATTCTACTCTACGTGAAGGCACTGTGAGTCATCATGAATACATACAAGTTGGTAAAGGAAGAGATGTGGGACTCAACCAGATCTCAATGTTTGAGGCAAAGATAGCTAATGGAAATGGCGAGCGAACTCTAAGCCGTGACCTATATAGACTGGGCCACCAATTTGATTTCTTCCGTATGCTCTCTTGTTATTTCACTACAGTTGGCTTCTATTTTTGTAGCATGGTAAGTCAAAATTATTCTTTTTTTTCACAATTAGTATGTAACATGCATGGAAGTTTTTCTCAGTCTGAAACCATATTGTTTTTTTCTTACAGTTAACTGTGCTTACGACTTATGTATTTCTATACGGCCGGATGTATCTCATTCTTAGTGGGGTTGAAAAGGAACTGAGGAACCAGTCTACAATTATGGAGACTGTCCTTGCGTCTCAAACGCTCGTGCATATTGTTTTCTTGATGGCCTTGCCTATGATCATGGAGATTGGGCTTGAGAGGGGATTTGATGACGCGTTATTTGATTTTGTATTGATGCAACTACAACTTGCTTCCGTATTTTTCACATTTCAACTTGGGACAAAATTTCATTACCACTGCAAGACATTGTTACATGGAGGCGCAGAATACAGAGGCACTGTTCGTGGCTTTGTGGTATTCCATGCCAAATTTGCTGAAAACTACAGGTTTTACTCACGTAGTCATTTTGTGAAGGCTACTGAGCTGGGGATTCTTCTAATCGTGTATCAAATGTTTGGCCCCACCTATATGGATTTGTTCACTGTTTCGATATGGTTCATGGTGTGTACATGGCTCTCTGCTCCTTTCTTATTCAACCCCTCTGGTTTCGAGTGGCACAAAATTGTCGAAGACTGGACAGACTGGACAGACTGGAAGAAATGGATCGAATATGATAACGGAGGGATCAGTGTTCCTCCGGAAAAGAGCTGGGAATCATGGTGGGAGAAGGATCTAGAACATCTTCCACACTCAGGAAAATGGGGTATCTTTGTTGAGATTGTTTTTGCATTACGTTTCTTCATCTTTCAGTACGGACTTGTGTATCAACTCAGCGCCTTTAAAAATAAAAACAACAGTTTGTGGGTAAGCTACTCATGTTGCTTCCTTTTTGACTTTCATAATTTTGAGTCTCTTAGTTTAGCTAAACGGTTATTGTTTCAGGTTTTCGGTGCTTCATGGTGCCTGATATTAATCCTTTTACTCTTTGTGACGGTATGCAAAATATTTCACATATTTAGTTTTTTTTTCTCCATATAAGAGCTAGGGCTGGGCACAAGTACTTGTGACCCGCTTCGTACTTACTACTCGACTCGTACTCGCCTTGAAAATTCAAGTATCCGCTATAAGCAAGTCAAGTAACAAGTGTACTAATCCCATTACTTGCAAGTAAGAGGCAAGTATCAAATATCATAAAAAAATTGATATTTGCCTCGTACTTGCTCCGTGACTCATTACTTGTCATGTGCCTCGTGACTTGACTTGTTGGTTCACTTTCTTTGATCATAAATAACTAAACTCGAGCCAAAAACAAAGAAAAAGAACAAGTAAGTAAAATTGAAAAATAAAAAAAACTTAGACTAAACTCTAAACTTAAATCTATTGGAAACTCAAAAGAGTCCCCGGCAACGGCGGCAAAATTTGATATGCTCAAATTATCCCTTCAAGCTACTCTCTCAAATTAAAAGATCACGGTAGTATTTAGGGGTCGAATCTACAAAGACTCACGGCTTCACAATAGATTATTTAGTTTCAAATTCAGCTAAGCAAATAATAATTAAATGAAAAAACAATGGAAAATTAATTAAATTCGGGTTTAAATTCAGATGGGAAAAGTATTAGGCTTAGGGAATTTCTCAGGAAATCAAGTAATGATGCGAAATAAATTATGTTAGGATCGAATTAAGTACCAGCTCTAGAACTTAAACACAATAATTAAATAAACCAGCTCTCGCTGCGAGAATTTACTATGAATAAAACCTAAGAAACCAAATCTCTTTGAGAATCTTAAAGTCTAAACAAGCATTAAGCACTCTAGGTTTGCTCTAATCCAAATCTCTTTGTAATTATCTAATTTGCTCACTCTAGGTTTTATCTAGTTTCAAACCACACTCTCGTATCGATTTGACAACCTAATATGGAGTTTCTAGGTGATCAATCTAGAACAAGCTTTAAACATACCCTAGGTGAAGAACTAACAAGTTTGAATCCTATAAAATTAATTAGCACATCATTCCATGAAATCTCTTATGAGAATCTCTAAACCTAATTATGAACTCTACTCAGACATGGCAATGGAAAACAAAGACATGAATAATATAGATATCATAAAAGAACAGAGTAAATAATAAGAGGGGTTTGAAATCTTCTTTCAACGGTGCAAGGTAAGATCAGCCCCAAAACTCTCTAAAAACTCTCCTAAGTGTAGAATAGATGATAGATTCATAAAACTAAGTTTAAAACCCTATTATAATGTTAATACACGAACTGGGGCTATTGTGTAAATAGGAGAAACTTCTAGGCAAAGTTGTAAATCTCCTTAAGTTGTTGTCTTCATGTGAAAAATAGAAATCGGACTGTAATGGTCAATACAGTAAGTTGTATTGGTCAATACACTTTACTCCAAAAATACCAACTGCGACTTCTCAGCTACAGTGCTCCATGAAAGCTCTCAAAACGTCCAAATAGTCCCAATTGCATGTAAACCTGTCAAAGACTCGATAAAGACTCGAAATAGACATTAAAAACTCAATTATATACATATATCATGGTCTAAAAACCCATAAAATCATGATATATCAACTCCTCCAGACTTAGCTTTTGCTTGCTCTCAAGCAAACAGAAAACTGAATATAAGGAAGAAGTTTGAAAACATCGAAACTCATAACGTCATAAGAGCACCACACTCATATTCACCATATTAAAGCCACTAGAAATTCTTACCTGACAAGATCCAGACCACCATATAATTCATCGCTAGCATTCGCAGTTTTTTCGATAATACCCACAACTTCACAACATAATCTCCTGTAAGTCCTTCATCGCTATATCTCAACTCTGATTTCAATGTCAAGAACCTTCTAGACTCATTGTCATTCAATACCCAAACAAGACAACTATACAACACTTGGTACTCTTTCTCTCCCCCAGACTTATTCTTTTCTTTATTCTCTTTTTTTCTTATTTATTTATTTAATTACAAAGAGGTAAGCGAATAATGGTATCACGGGAAAATTCTAACCTTGCTTCGGCCTTTGCTTGATCATCTCTTATCTCCATGTAAAATAATGAGGTCACGGGAAATTTTCCTACCCCTTTATACGGAAGAGAATCATTTCATCTTTAGATATTAATTTATTTTGATCAAGGGAGAGGAGTACTATTTATATACCACAAAAGTTGTATCATTTCTGGTATGAATGAAATGTCAAATCCATAGAACAATGAAATCGCGGATGAGATTGATAGCTCGGGCCATAGAACGAGGATTTCTGTTAGAAGTATGGAAGTCTCAAGTCAACCGGTTAGCCTTTGACTTTTCCATTAGTCTCGGATTCAAAATCAGGGTAGAATCAGTGGTCACTTAAGCTACTGCAACTGTGGTGGTTTCCTCGATACTATCATTGTTTCTGGACTAGGTTTGACTCAATAAAACAAAAGAAACAAAAGGACTTGACTCTAAGAAAATAAAAAATAATGTCAGCAACTACCTCCCCCAGACTTGAACAACACTGTCTCCAGTGTTATAAAGGTAAGGGTTTGGTGAAAAAGGATGAGAAAAATCGAATGGACCGAGATTAGTGTTGTTCATACATGTATTGATCAACACAGAATTTGATTGACTGATACAAAACTTTGATCGCAGAAGGCTGTTCTAATGGAGTCAATGTATCCACAGAAATACACTAGACGTGTATCTCGACACAGATGGCTCTCATCATAGGTGTTCTATTAGATGGTTGCATGTCATGTTAGCATAATTCTCAACCTGTTAAGAACAAAAAATCCGAAATTTAGAACAAGAACAATGCAATATGATCAAGTACTCAATAAATTGAAGTACAAGAGATGAAAAAAGAAGAGATAACCTTAGGTCCAAAAATAAAAAATTAGAGATTACAAGGATATTACCTCATATTCGTAGTGGTTGGACTAGGGATTTGGATAGAGGATAAAAATCTAATGAATTTAGGACTTTGAATTGCTCAAATTGATTGAGAATCAAGGATTTTCAGATTTGGCTAAGGTGGAGGGTATGTCACATGAAAAAGAGAGAGGAGAAAAAGAAAATAGGAGAGAAGAAAGGAAAAAGGGTTTAAGTAATGATGCGAAATAAATTATGCTAGGATCGAATTAAGTACCAGCTCTAGAACTCAAACACAATAATTAAATAAACCAGCTCTCGCTGTGAGAATTTACTATGAATAAAACCTAAGAAACCAAATCTCTTTGCGAATCTTAAAGTCTAAACAAGCATTAAGCACAAGTTGATGTGTTCACAAATTATCTAATCCAAATCTCTTTGCAATTATCTAATTTGCTCACTCTAGGTTTTATCTAGTTTCAAACCACACTCTCGTATCGATTTGACAACCTAATATGGAGTTTCTAGGTGATCAATCTAGAACAAGCTTTAAACATACCCTAGGTGAAGAACTAACAAGTTTGAATCCTATAAAATCAATTAGCACATCATTCCATGAAATCTCTTATGAGAATCCCTAAACCTAATTATGAACTCTACTCAGACATGGCAATGGAAAACAAAGACATGAATAATATAGATATCCTAAAAGAACAGAGTAAATAATAAGAGGGGTTTGAAATCTTCTTTCAACGGTGCAAGGTAAGATCAGCCCCAAAACTCTCTAAAAACTCTCTTAAGCGTAGAATAAATGATAGCTTCATAAAACTAAGTTTAAAACCATATTATAATGTTAATACACGAACTGGGGCTATTGTGTAAACAGGAAAAACTTCTGGGTAAAGTTGTAAATCTCTTTAAGTTGTTGTCTTCATGTGAAAAATAGAAATCAGACTGTATTGGTCAATACAGTAAGTTGTATTGGTCAATACAGTAAGTTGTATTGGTCAATACACTTTACTCCAAAAACACCAACTGCGACTTTTCAGTTACAGTGCTCCATGAAAGCTCCCAAAACGTCCAAATAGTCCTAATGGCATGTAAACCTGTCAAAGACTAGATAAAGACTCGAAATAGACATAAAAGACTCAATTATATATATATATATATCATGGTCTAAAAACCCATAAAAACTATGATATATCAACGATGTCACGAACAAGAGATAGAGCGTCACCACCAGCACAAAAGGCTCTTCCCTGACCCTGTGACAAAGTTATTCAGCATGTGTAATGCAAACGGGAGAGATAATTAATGATGTATTGATTACCTTTAGGATGACAAGTTTCACACTAGGATCCTCTTCATATGCAAGAAACAGTTTCAGCAACCGAGAGATCTACAAAATATTGATTCATTAAGCCAATATGTAACTAGGGAGGAAGAAACAACAACGAGGGAACAATTCTCAATATATACCATGTTTAAGCACATAACATTTAGCTGTTTGGGTCTGTTTAATGTCAAGATTCTAACACTTGATTTCTCTTCCACTAAAACCTATGATCAAACTGAGTCAGAGACAAAAAGAATTGATCGTCGCAGTAAAGAAAAGCAGACCTGAGAGTGAGAAGCCATCTCGACTTCAGTTGTCTTCTTCTTATCTTTTTCTTCGCCTATGTCTCAGTCCCAGAGCAGAAACGGTATCCAGGGAATAATATTTTTCGGCTTTTTTTTTGTTGACTTGTAAATCATAAACTTCATGATAGTATGATAGTGAATGCTCTTCAGATTCAGCACATGTAAAATTAGTATATCTAAATATTTTTACTTGTAAAGCGATGAATTAAACAAGTTTTTGTGTCGAGCCTCGTGCCCAAGTGCAATTCTGAAAAGATAAGATTGTAGGCGCTCAAATTTCTGGAAATGAAATTGCGGACTAAATCTTATAAACGCAACACCGATGAAGCAAAGGCGAGACTTGGTCTCTGTCCTTAACTCAATAAATCGCTGGTAGTGTGACCGTTCGATGCGATTTTTGAATCCCAGGATACAATTGCTAACGACCCTTTTTCGTAACACTCGAAAAAGAATCCAGCGAACTATAAATTCTACGATACTCTCGAGACAACGACTTACAAATTTAGAAAGAAGGCGAGATCGAAGATCGAATGATTTTCTCTGTTGGTTTTTTCAGATCAGAAATCGAAATGATTTTTTCTGTCGAATTGATGCGATATATATATAGGGTGAGAGGGGCGGTTTCCGCTCGAGAAATTCGCGGACATATTCGGATATTCTAAAGAATATTCGAATATTCTTTTTTCCGAATTCTTGCAGCAAACGCGCACCCGAAAGAAATATTCTTTCAAAAATTCGGATATTCCTTTTTGAATTCCTTAATGGGCTTCAGAAACTCCTTACGAATTTTCCCCAAAAATAAAGATACGCGCGCGGGGGCCTCTGGAGGCCCATTGCCGTGACCCAAGACCCGTGCCGGGCAGCGGCGGCGGCACGCGCGTGTGGTTCCCATTTTCTCATCCCAAAGTCATTTAAACTCATGTATAAACATGACCATATATATACCACTTTAAAACACAACTTCCAAGTAATGTGGGGCAATTTCCACATTTCACTTAAAATTGAGATTTTGCCATTTTTGGTCCATGCTCATTTCAATTCAACTTTTACACAATTTATAAACCCAATATGTCTTGGTAAATTATGACCGAAGAAAATTTTTAAAATTTTGACATTTTTGTTGTTGTTACAGTGGAAGACAGCCATGTTTGGTTCTGACAGTCCCGATTTGGTTTTTGTTTTCTATTCATCCTCTATAATTATTAATTAATAGATGAAGGTCATGACAAAATTTTTTTTAATACATAAATTAGATGAAGCATGTTAGCAGAAAAAAAATAAAAATAGATGAAGGATGAAGTGGTTCTCTAAAATGAGTGACAACTCAGCATTTTAAATAACATTAAAAATCCAACTTATACAGCAAATAATGATTTAACACGTGCCAAGTATGATTTTACTCAAAGTTCTTTCCCTCTCCTTATAACACACTAGATTTTTATTTTTGTAGACTGATATCATAAATAAAGTCAACAAGTTTTTTTTTTTGTAACAAATCCATTGAATACTCAAAAAATGCCAAGAGTTATGGAAAACTAGAGTTTCATCTTTTTGGCTTTTTCTTTATCAACGATCGAAAGCAAGGTAAGGATCTAGTTATGAGTTATGACTTATGAGCCGTGCGTGATGTTATATAATTGGTTTTATCAAAAAAAAAAAAAATTCATATAATTGGTTCATTACCAATTAAGGAAAGCAAATAAATCACAACACCAAATCTAAAACAAAACACATCACCTAATGGAAACGTAAGATACTTCGCTCCTAGAAAGGAGGAAAGAGAGCAAAGCACATCGATCAATTCTTATTTTGTATACAACAAAAGAAATGAAAAAGAAGAATTGTTAGGATACTTAATCTTTTACCAATTGCTCATCAATCACCTTGATCTCCACTTCACACACTACAAGAAAACAATTAATTAACTACTACAGAAATAGTTGCATTTTAGTCGCATATCAGTAAAAGGAGACTTAAATGCGACTAAATAATAGAATCGCAAATCGTGCGTCGCTAAATGCTGTAGTCGCATTTTACTCGCAAAATGTGCCACTATTTTGCGACTAAATGAACCGTCACATATTTTGCGACAGCAAAATGCGACTACATAGGGACTTCAAAATAAATACGAAAAAGCGACTACCAAGTCGACGTTGCAAAAGCGAAAGCCGACTAATAAATGCCGTAGCAAATCAGTCGCATAAATAGTGTGACGATTTGGCGACGAGAATATTTTAGTCGCTAAATTTGCGACGAAATAGCGACTTCATATTCGTCTCAGGGAAAATTACATTTCAGTCGCTAATTAGTAGCATAAAAGGCCACAAATTTGCGACTAATAAATGTTATTAAAATGTGACTCATGTTTAACTGATTTGCTACTGTTGTTTTCATAATTGAATACAAAAAATCAATTAAATTAAACGTAATTATTATTTAAAAACAAAATGAAGAGAAATTTTTAAACTGAAATTTAAACTGCAAAAGTGTAATTTAACAAGAGTTTAATAAACAACAAAATATTTAATTTTAAAAATTAATAAAAACTATTTATTTTCAAAGAAAATCGGTTAAGTTATGCGGTGGGGGTTGTGGTGACGTGGCTCACGTGCTCGGGTTCTGGGAGTGGGCTTCCACAAACCGTGCATATCCTGGATCCTCTCGCATATACGCCACAAGCATCTCCAAGCTAGCTACTGTTACCTGAGATTGTTGAGCTACTTCCTTCGCTTCTTCTGCTATCTTCATGGCTTCTTCGGCTTTAGCACGATGATGCTCGTTCTCTGCGGCTTGCTCTTCGATCCTGCGATGAGCAGCTTCAAGTTGGTCCCGTAGTTGTGCCATCGAAGTGTAGCTACTTGACGCACCAGACCGCTTATCCCTAACAAATCGGCTCTCCATGCTACCAAGTCCATACATTGTGCCTCTTGAGTCGGGAATGGTTGACTACATACAGGAAAAAAAAATTTGGTGATCAATATCCATAACTAAAATATTAAACTAACGTATAAGTTTAATTACCTCTAAAAAGATAGCATCTAGCTCTTGCGTTGTAAGTTGAGGACGTGAGGAGTTAGCATCCGACAAGTCGAAGTCATCATCTTGAAGTTGTGCTAACTTCTCCTCTACGTTTTTATCATACGTCTCGCAGATGTTCTTTGCTTTCTGGTCGACAAAAGTCCCATCTGCTTTAGTATGTGTTCTCACAAAAACCTCTCCAACGGACACAGGTCTACCAAGTTCTTGCTCCTATTAACACGAAAATGTAATCAACTCCAGAAAATAAAGACAAATTTGGCATTAAACCAAATCAAATAGCGCAAGGTATAAATTAATGTAAAAGGAAAAAATTAAGGCAACTTACCATTTCATATTGAATTTGTTCGTAGCTTTTAGGGCCAGCTACATGTTTATGAACACCAAGACCACCCCGTTCTGAGTTGCGCGAGTTGGATGCCACACTACTCTTTGATTGCACTCCTTCAGTTGCCCAATATGCCTGCATTTGGAGCCACAATGTCTCCCCAATCCACTTTGGCCTATCTTTATGTCGAACTTTACTAACCATATCCTTCATCCGATTAATACAAATAGCATTGTATTTCCGCCTCACAAGTGGGGTGATCAATGGAGCCCAAGTATATTCTTGCTGAGGAAAAATATTAAAAGTTGTTAAAAAGTTTGTAAATATATTGAAAATAATAGAAATGAAATTAAAGTTTTCATACCGCAAAATCAATGAAATATCTATCCTGCCGTCTTGGTGGAACTTTGGACCAGCTATAATAAGGTCCATCAAATTTGTGCTTCAAAAGTTTTGAGACTTTCCGGGTTATCCGCCCCTCGTCTCGACCAAACCTACATAAGATTTACAAATACTTTAGTAGGAAAAAAAGTAAGATGCTAAGTTTTTTAAAAAAATTTGAACCTTACCATGTTGTCCCTTCTACCAAATCAGGATTCAGAATGGGCAAATACAATTCTCTTCCCGGAGTTCGCAAAAAGATCCTCCAGCGTCATATGTTCGACCACACCCATAGCTGCAGGAATCGCCCTGCCTTCTGGTTCTTCATGCATCGCGATCTGGCATAGGAGGCTCATGAATAGGAGAGGGTGCAGGAGGCGGTGGTTGCGTCTCTTGTACATTGATACGCGATGTCCTACTAAGAGGGGATTCAGATCTTTGTTGGGGAGGCACAAAAGAAACTGATGCTCTCGATGTCGAGCGACGATTGGTTGTGTCTTGAGACGACCCTGATCTCCCACCTCCGCCACGGCCTCAAAGCTTCTAACACCAGAAGTCATACTAAGCCAAAAGGAAAAAATTGTTATCAAGGCAATATTGCAAAAGTGGGGAAATAACATAGCTGGGTATTTATAAACATGAAACAAATATTAAATAATTTGTTGGAGATCATGGTTAAAATGGACCTAATGCGATTTTAATTAGATTGATTACTGTAAATGTTTTAAATGAAAAAATGCACAGGCTTCACATGTTTTACAAATTAATCTTGATTTTCAGACCAAAATAAAATCTTGGTTTTTGCTCGGAATCTTCCGTTTATAAAAAGAATTGTGAGAGAGACTTTCACTGCCTTCACTATATATATACGAGGAATGAGCAAGTGAAAATAGTGTTCTAGTTAGAATTTAAATTCTAGTGTTTGAAAAGGGATAAAACAGAGTACAATATATGAGAAGTTCCGAGAAATTATAGAAATAAGGTCACTATCAAAAACACATTATAGAAATGGTATCTGGTATTTTTGTTTCATTTTAGTAAACCATCCTAGACAAATTTACTGATTTTACTCTTGATAACATTTTATTTTCGATAAGTAAATAAAAGAAAAAAACAGGATAGAATCAGAGATCTAAAGCTGTAAGAGAACAAAGTAACAACACTCCCAGTTGTATACTATAAGCAAATGTCATTCATAATATAATATTGTGAATTCGTTTAGATTTCACCAAAACATAGGCTCTTCTTACTTGTAAATATACTAAGTACAAAGTAGAGATGGGATCTAATTTTCTAGTATCTATTACCACTTCATGAGCTTTTCTATGTTATATTCCAGAAATTTATATTGGAAATCCAAAAAAGATTCAAAAAGTAAAACCAAACTAAGTACCCCTAAACCCATAAACCAGGTTGGTTTAATCAGTGTGTTCAAAGGCATATAATCTTTTCTTTTGCATACGCTTTGAAATACTTTAAACAATTTCTATAACAAATTTGCTTCTTTGAATTCTTGTACAGTTGTACTTGGTCATTTTTTAATTTTGGTGGATACAAGCTAACAATATTAATATGACGTTTTACAAGGTCAGCAATCTAATGCAAAGGACCAGGAATATAACAGCAGACAACACACATTGGATCGAAACTGAACAAATTTCATCAGTTCCCAGTCGATGTACCAAATAGTTGAAAACACATTACCAAGATCAGCAGCCTATACAATCGATACCATGAAATAGTAAGGAACTGTTAGAGACGACAGAATTGAAGGGAAAAAGGAGTAGTTTGCAAACACTTATACGCCAAACCGTAAGTGGGTGTTCATTTGTAATATATTTGGTAGGAGAGACAAATTTGATAGATTCGTGTACCTACTCTAAACAAACTAGAACAGAGCAAGTTTAGGGGAATTTGAGTCGATGAAAGTGGGTTAATTTGAGACATTTACTACACATCAAACTATTGATCTAGAAAACAGGAAACTCGGGTAAATCCAATCAATTGTGAACAAAATTTACCTCGAGCTCTTCAGGAACTGGTGAAGCAATCGGATTTGATTTGAATTAGAGGCAAGGCTGAAAGTAACCGGATCGGATCGAGTATTGGGTTTGGGAGAGGAAGTCAGAGATTCTTCGTGCCCCTACTAGTGCTTGTGAGTAAACAGTAAATTATAGCAAGCAAAACCAAGATTCCGTGGTAGCTGTCGAAGAAGAAAGTAAAAGACGGTGAATCGGAAAAGCTATTAAGATCGAAGATGGAGGAGATAAGTTTCAGGACGGCGAAAGGGGGAAAAATGGGTTAAGTTCTTCTTGATATATAACACGCAGTCGCCTTTTAGTAGCTCAATTTAGAGACACTTAAGCGACTGAATTTATTAATTTTGTTTTATTCACTTACGATGTGCATAGTCGCCTTTATGTAGCATATCATAGCCACTAAATAGCGACTCTATGAATTCTTTTATGAATTTTTAATTTTATTCGGAAATAATAACTGTTGTCGCGTTTTAGTCACTTAAATAATAACTGTTGTCGCGTTTTAGTCACTTAAATACTTGATTATTGGTGAGGTGAACTAATTTTTTTTTTCTGCAGTCGCCTTTTCGTCACATAATTTAGCAACTAAATGGCGACTCGGTAAATATTTATATTGCTAATAATTTTAGAATCGGTATATTAACACGTCAGTCGCCTTTTAGTCAGTAACTTATGTGACGAAAATGCGACTGGAGGAAAAAAAATAAATTGCCCTCACAAATAAACTTGTAGTCGCCGTTTGGTCACATTTTTTTGTGACTAAAAGGCGACTCTCAGATTTATATTTTGCTAAAACAATATGTTTTGGGAAATTAACACATAGATGATGCAATTATGCTATTATATATCATTTTACATATAAAAGCCAAATAAGATGCAATTAATTGTGGCAAAAAAATAATTGATTTGGGTAAATGATCTTGCATGATTTGGGTAACAAACATATTTGATGAATCATTTATTTATGATGTTATTATTTTATATATTTTTAATTTTACGAAAATGCGAAAATCATATTTTATACTTAGCAATCTTTATATTATACATTGAAGTCAGCCTTTATGTCGCATAATTTAGCAACTAAATAAGGACTTCCTTTATTTTATTATGCTATTAATAAATCAATTAAAAATTAGAAATAATTTCTGATTTAAAATGAATATCTTGTAGTTGATCACATTGTAGTAATATTACGAGGTATTTTAATTTTATTCTAATATAAATTAATATCACATGTGTTCTAAACAATATATCAATATACATATAAATAAATATTTGTACACATATAATCAGTCAACTAATGTGGTTCCATTACAACACTTATATACTACATATAGTTTTTGGAAACATACAGGAAGTCAATATCTTTTCCATAACTGCATTTCAGGTAACAGCCACATATAGATTGTTGATTACATAACATAAATTACTAAAAGGTTTATATGTATATAACATAACGTAAAAACATGCAGATAGTAATTTACTCTCCACTTTCATTTTCCTCTTCTTCTGATGTCGATCCTTGAATTATAAATTAAAGGCGTCAAATTCAACATCACCGCCTTCTAAATCAAGCAAAGTAGTCGCGTTTCTTCCATCTACTAACGTTTGGACAACAATATCTTCAATTGTTGTGAATTCCACATCTCGATCATCTTCTTGTTGCATTAATACTACCTCCTTCTCTTTTAACTTCCCAATTATGTTTGCCCTTGGGTTAACTTTGACAACAGTAAGCCACACTTGTCTTTGTGGTCTTACAGACGGATAAGGTATGTAGCAAACTTGATCCGCTTGAGATGCTGTTTTATTAATGATTAAGCAAAAATTGAGATAACTTAGTTATGCTAAATATGTATATATATTTATGTATATATATATATTTATATATTATAATATAATAATATTTTGAACTTACCATGGATAAAAGGCTCGTATTTGCTATATTTTCCTGTAGCAAGTACATCAACTATGCCTCCATTTCTCTTTCTCGTCCCCCTTCCGATGGTTGGATCATACCATGTACATTTAAACAAGGTGATCTTTAAGGAAACTAATCCTATATACTCTAGTTGGACGATATCAGTCAAAGTTCCATAGAAATCGGCTTCGTCTGATGCATCTGAATAATTTTCACCTCTTACACAAACACCATAGTTAAAAGTTGACCTCCGTTGTCCATGCCTTTGTGTATGAAACAAATACCCTCTAGTAAAATATATGGGCCAAGTTGTCGCCTTGTAGTTGGGACCATCAACTAACTCTTGCACCCAAGTAGGGAAAGGTTGGTTTTGGTAAAATATACCTGATTTAACCTGAAAAGAAAAGTATAACCACCTAAATACCTCCCACATAATATTTGTCAAAAGTTCTAAATAAAAGGTATTAACTAAAACCAGAATAGTAGCATACATATTCGCTAATCCATAAAGGAAATTCATTATCCTTTTTACTAAAAACTTCGTGTCCGAAAGGTGTGGATATGTTGAACGTATCTCATTCTCGAACAAGCTGAAAATGCAATATGTTAATGGTTGGTATGCTAATAATTTAAAAATTTTAACAACATCAAACCCAATAATATATGTTACCTCTCGAATGGCCGAAAATATTCACAATTTCGCAATATATAAGCATGTGCACACTGATAGTCTTCGTCAGACAACCAAATTTCCTTCGCTTTTCCCTTTGGACGTCCAATATGACTGAACATTTCAGGTACCCCACTAACAGGGTATATTTGCACATCACCTTCTTCAAATCGTGTATTCCTTTTCATATACCCATAAATACAAACACATTAATATTAATAATTTAAATTATAAAATTATAGTTAATTGTGATTGTACCTTAACTGTGTAGTTATGCTAGCGGCGAAGTAGTGATCTGAAAAATACGAGATTTCATCATTTATATAAGATTGCACAATCGATCCGGCTGCATATCGTTTGTTCTTCGCCTTGCTTTTCAACTCTTTGAAAAACCTTTCAAAAGGGTACATCCACCTGTATTGAACAGGTCCTCCTAGTTCAGCTTCACGTGGGAGGTGTATTGGAAGGTGCTCCATAACGTCAAAGAAGGATGGTGGAAATATCTTTTCTAAGTTGCATAATATTATAGCAATATTTTCTTCCATTAACTGGACACGATGTTGGTTCAATGATCTTGCACATAAGTCTCTAAAAAATAAACTTATCCCTGCATAATTACAAATGTCATAAATATTAGAATATTTTAACCCGGACTTTAAAATTTTAAATATGTTATCATACCTGATACTGCTTGGTCGACATTCCGAGGGAGTAGTTCTCTCAGTATAAAAGGAAGTAGTCTCTCCATGAATACATGACAGTCATGGCTTTTCATGCCTGAAAATTTCGCTCCTTCTATATCAGCGCATGTTGCTAAGTCTGCGGAGTAACCATCAGGAAATTTGACATTATGTTTAACACATGTTAGTAGCTCTTCCTTCGCTTCAGGAGTTAGTCTAAATATTGGGAAAGGAGCCATTCCGTTGCTGTCAAGATGTAATTCTCTCCGAGAACAAAATAATTGTATATCCAATCGTGACTTAACATTGTCTTTCGACCGGTCTTGCGCATTCATCATAGTAAACATGAGGTTGTCAAAAAAATTCTTCTCTATATGCATGACGTCAAGATTGTGCCGCAAGTTAAGATCCTTCCAATATGGTAACTCCCAAAAAATACTTTCTTTGTGCCAATTATGCGATCTACCATATCCAGCTTTTTTAGGATCATGCCCATTACCTCCACAGTTTGACGTTTTAGGCGGATTAATTTCTCGGATTCGATCGTACATCACTGAACTTGTTGGGTATGTGGGTGCGTACTCGTTTACTGCATCTTTCCCCTTCAGAAAATCGGTTTTGTTCTTCCTTAACGGATGATCACGCCGTAGATGTCTCCTGTGACAATCAAACCAACAGGACTTTCTACCATTTGGGAGCCAAAACGCCTTTGTTTGATCCATACATATTGGACATGATAATCTACCATGTGTCGTCCAACCAGATAACATACCATATGCTGGAAAATCGCTTATTGTCCATAGGAGAATTGCCTTCATGGTAAAATTTTTCCTTCTAGAGACATCATCGACTCCAGTAAACCATAGTTCTTTTAACTCTTCGATAAGAGGGCGTAGGAAGACATCTAAACTGGAACGTGGATGATTTGGCCCAGAGTTCAAAATTGTTAGGAAAAGATACTCTTTTTTCATACACATTCCTGGGGGTAAGTTGTATGGGGTCAAGATCACAGGCCATAAAGAATGGTTTCTAGACATACCGAATGGATTGAAACCATCTGTGCATAAACCTAGGTAGACATTCCTAGGTTCTGCAGCGAATTGTGGATGTTGTTGTTGAAAATGTTTCCACTCTGCGCCATCTGATGGGTGACACATTTCACCCTCGATAGGTTGATGCTCAAAATGCCAGCACATTGAAGATGAAGTCTTCTCGCTTTGATACATTCTCTTCAATCTTTCCGCAATTGGTAAGTACCACATTTTGCTAAATGGTATTTTCGTTCGTCCTTCGATTGTCTTGAATCTTGGTTGTTGACAGAACTTACATGATTCCCATTTTTCATCTTCTCTCCAGTAAATCATGCAATTGTTAACACAAACATCAATTGTGTAGAACGGCAAGCCTAAATTCCTCATCAACTTTTCTGTTTCGTAGAAAGAGTTTGTTGCATGATTTCCTTCTGGCAAATACTCTGTGAATAATTCTGCCCAAGAATCAAGACCCCTTTCAGACATATTTTGTTCCGACTTATTGCTCATGAACCTGGCGGCTAAAGAAAGCTGTGAGTGTCCTTCCTTACAACCCTCATACAAAGGAGTGTTTGCAGCTTCTAGCATGGTGAAAAATTGTTGTGCTTCATTGTTTGGGTTTTCTTCATATTGAGTAGCATTACCATCGTTGTTGTACCCAGTGTTACTAGGAAATGCATCATGGAGCATTTCATTACAACTGCCATAGAAATTAGCTGCATCACCTGCGTAATCACTTTGACGAGATGAACCATGATGACCAATATCATGGGTTGAACGTAGATCAACACTTATTTCTTCACCATGTCTATGCCAAACATAGTAGTTAGGCATAAACCCTCGACTCAATAAATGATTCCATATTTTACGCGCCCTCAGAAATTTGTCATTTTTGCAAATGATACAAGGACAGTAAAACATACCACCACTACTTTGCGCAATAGATTGTTGGCTGGCAAAAGTCATGAAAACTTCTACCCCTGCTAAATACTCCGAAGATAAGCTATTTGTATGTGAATCGATCCGCTTGTACATCCAGGCTCGAGAATTAGGATTAGTAGAAAAATCAGCCATAATTTGTGTTTTTATTTGATTGAAAATTTTGTGGAAAGATTTCTCGAACTATGACAATCTATATATATATAAGCAAAAAAAGTGACCTAAATGCGACTATTAAGTGTCTATTTTTCGACACTACATGTAGTAGCATTATATGTGTACCTAATTAATGGTTCATATGTAACACATGTAATACTATTAAACACAACTAAAATTACGTAACAACTTAATGAGACTCAATTGCGACTACATTAACTATATGAGACTAAAATGCTACTACATTAACTATATGAGACTAAAATGCTACTACACTAACTATATGAGACTAAAATGCGACTAGACTAACTATATGAGACTAAAATGCGACTACACAAAGTGAATGAGACTAAAATGCGACTAGACTAACTATATGAGACTAAAATGCGAGTACACAAAGTGAATGAGACTAAAATGCGACTACACTAACTACATGAGACTAAAATGCGAATACACAAACTAAATAGGACTAAAATGCGACTACATTACCTATATGAGACTAATATGCGACTATAGTAACTATATGAGACAAAAAAACTACCATTTGGAAGTTAATAAAACTGATTAAACCCTTGTTTAAGTTTGACTTGCTTTTTTCATGTGTAATATCCCTCCTAAAATAATAAAATGTTTTTAATTTATATTTTCTCCTTTAGTAAATTAAGATGTTAAGATATTTTATGATTATCAAATGTGTTATACCTTATTTTATAAATTTGGTCAACTTAAACAAATAAACGTGAAAATGTTTTTTTTATTACACATCTTATTTTTATTACATGATTAGGATACAAACGTAGGTAATGATATTACATTGAATATAAAACATAAAAGATTAGCATTTTATTAATAATCCTCTTCATCTGAATCTGGTACAATGGATGCCATAGTTTCATCATCAACTAAGTTTTCAGTAGGTTGGTTATCAGCCTCACCATGTTCCTCGACCAAGTTATGAATCAATTGATTATTTCCAATTACCTATAAAATTATTAATTATATACATACTAGGTACCACATTAAATGAACCGTACTAAATAAAATCATCTTTACCTTGACAATGTTCTTCACTACTATGTTTAGGTTCATTGTGCTTCCGTTTAACTTACATACAGTTACCTATATATACAAATTTTCATTTTCATACAATGAACATATAGATTAAATAAATAATGTCAAATGTGTTTAATATTTATTAATTTAACCCGTTTACCTTTTTTAGAAGTAGCACAGAACCAACTTTGACTACTCCTTTGAAATTATCATTCTCAAACACTTTCATGTGAATAGACGCATCTATTGTTCCAGTTGGATCTTTTAATGTCACCAATGCATCACCATTTTCATTTCTATTCATATTTTTAATCATAACCAACACCTACAAAATTTATAATCAGGTTAGGCGTAGTAAATATTAAATTTTCTTTCAAATTTGCTAACCATTATGTACTTGCCTTTTTAATTTTGACCCAGTTGTTGTTGGTACATTGAATTGAATTCAATGGTGTCCACTCTTGCCCTTTTCGTGTTAGGTATTGAACAACAGATGTCCAACGTACCTCGTTGAAATCCGGGTCGCCTTCTGCAAGTAAATCGTTATAAAATATTTGTGTTGGAATTACATTTTGGGGATCATAACTGGAACTCCCTTCATGATATTGTTTGCGTCTTCGTGCCACTTGAACATTCTTGAAAGACTCAGTGCCAGGAATTAAAGGTTCATATCTCCCCAACTGAGAAGGGAGGAGACATGAAGGAGGTGCATCTAAGACATTTATGGAAGGCAAAGGAGTAGATATTGGCGTGCGGTATGAGCTTCCATTTTTGTACCATCTCCAAAGAGATAGGTCTTTCTCAGAATCATCATTTCCAGAGGAATTTGACATTAGAAGAAATTAATTTGATGACTTAAAATAATAAATTGAAAGTTTGTATTAAGGTTTTGATGTTTATAGCATCTACAATGTTTTACATATATAGCAAAACATGTGGATATAAATCAATCGGAATGTGTAATTAGGTACACCTACCTCCTCAATTTATACATGTGCATTTAAATCAAACAACTGTACTACAAGTCGCATTTTAGTAGCACAATTAAGTACTCTCTTTAGTAGCGAGAAAAAGTAACTGTGATGATAATACAAATATTTCTGTAATTTCATTCATTTTATCTGTACGTAGAGTCGCATTTTAATCACTTTTAGATACCCTTAATCTGAATCAACCTCAAATATCAATTGGGAGACAATAATCCTTTAACATCAAATATTTACGATATAGTATAATAAAAAAAATTTAAAAAATATATATGTTACCATTAAAAACGAACTTTTATTAAGAACATAACAAACAATGACATGGATTTAATACCAAATGTCATACTTATTTCACAATACATAATTATATTAAAACATTATTAAACAACTTATTCAATGATCCATCTCAAACTTCTCGATGTGATATTGACAACAACCATAATAATCACCATTGCATTTGTAAAAGTCTTCTGGTTCCTCAAAATCTGGACTTGGAGGAGGATTAGGTGCAGGTTCCTCAACGTGAAAACCAAATTCCTTCGCAATGGCATCAACATCTATATCCTCCGGTTGAGTTTCAACACCTTCAGCATAACCACCACCCAGATAACTTTCGTATGAAGCTATTGTAGAACCCGAATTGACAATCGGTTCAACTTCTGTGATTGGAGTCTCTGATTCCCAAGACATCTCTACTTTTTGGTGCTCCTCATCCCACTCCGCCAACCTCGCCGGTAATTGAGAGTCAGTTACATCAGAATAATTGATAATTGATGCATCAGAATCATCAAATGTGTTAGAAGGAAAGTTTGACATATTTTTCGTTTGGTGTTTGTATTAAACCTCCTATCAATGAGATATTTTATACGAGAGTTTGTGTATAAAAATTAACATTTCCTTCTAAAAGTTGGTACACCTAACTACGATCATTTAAACATGTGTAAATATCTGCAACTAAAATGCGACTACATCATAAAAATAAAGGAATTTAATTGCCCACCAATTATTTGCATTAAAATGCGACCAATTAGCCACTATTTCTTTGTTCCCAACATTTATTTATCTATTATTAATCAGAAAAGATTTTTCGCATACGTATGCGACAATTTTATGACTGATTAAGTTTTTAACAAAAATATGACCAATATGCGACTATAATAGATGTCGCATTTTAGTGGTAAAATAGTCGCATTGTAGTCGCATATGTTTTAATAATTACCTACTTATTCGCGACTATCTATAATTTATTAACTATATCAACAATAGTCGTATATTAGTGACTTTTTAGTCGCAAAAGTTTGCTACTTTTTTGCGACTAATTAATTTTTAGACTAAAATGTGACAAATATGCGACTGAGTACTTGATGTCGCATTTTAGTTGCAAAATCGTAACTCTTTAGTCACATCCAATTGCGACTACATAAAGCAGTCGCTTTATGTAGTCGCTTTTTTCTTGTTTTCTTGTAGTGCAAGTTGTTGAAGCATGCAAGTTGTTCCGTGGCGGAAACTTAAGATCCTCCCATCCCTCTTCTTCCTCCATTTTCTCAAAATACTGATCCACCGTGCTATCCTTCATGTCCTCTAGTCGCCTTGGCTCCCACTATAGTTTCAACAATGTGTCACTATATCAACAATATGATCCATAACAACAAATAGTACTAAATGGAGAGATTTGTCAAAAACCTTTGGGTTCCTATCTTTGTCTACCAATATGGCTCTGCACCCCTGCATAAGTAAGACTCGTTGTTGTAACTTTGATCTATAACAAGGAGGAAGTTATGCAAAATATCTTGGAAAGCTGAAAAAACCTCCACAAAGTCTTTGCTTATCTCTCCTTTCATTACATGAGAGACCATTCTATACTCACGGATAAGACACTGCCCCACCCCTTGCAATCGTCCTTCTCTTATCTGAATTTTATACAAACAGTCAAAGATCTTTCCAATCGTTGCATGTGAAACATTTTGGGAACTAACCGATCTAAGAGAGATTTTAAGGCTTGATGGTGAAGCCTTCTTTAATGCTTGAATGGTAGATGAGATCCAATCATTTGGTTCCTGAGTGGCCTCTCTCTCCTAACAAACACACATGATAGTAGAGTTGCATTGTCAAAGGTAACTAAGCCAACTCAAGATCGCAAGTCAACATATCCCATATATTAATGAAAAGCTTACAAGTGCAGATATAATTTCTGCGATTGTTCTCTTGGAGAAGCACCTATCAATAGCATCTAACCTGCGTAGAGAAACACATTTTGCATTGAAGATACTGAGACCTGGATCCTATAAAGAGCGATT
>CM051374.1:15966424-15991424 GCA_028015245.1 Cardamine occulta
GAAAGTTGATACCATCATATCAATACAAGGTTGATATTTTATAAAACATGTAATGTAATCATGATCAATATAACATCTAGGATACTTACATGTGGTAAGCACTTTTCTGTTTCAGGTGCGGATGCTGAGTGTATGCATCAAGAATTGTTGAGACAAAGTTTGGATCACTTGAACCAACTCTGCAAAGATCTTCTTCTAATGGAGCCAACCTCTGTGAAAAGGATTAACCTTACTAAGAAACATTCCTTGGTGAATCAAATAGTCCTTAATAATAGTAGCTATAGAAAAAATCTGAAGTGTAAAAGCCATTTAGAATATCAGAGGAAATAGAAACACTAAGAAAATTTACAGACAGCAAATTTGGTTGTCAACACTTATATGTTATAACATTCAACACAAACTGTTCCAAAGACATATAACTATAGAACAAGACATAAAAACAGTCCCTGGTAAGAAAAATGTCAACCAGAGGATAAATTTCTTACAGAGTAATCCTATGTCCATTGTGCCAGTTCAACTAAAAACCCACAAAGAGTTTTGTTTTTGCATCACCAGCTATCATAGTTCATTAGTTCCAAAAAAAAAAAAAAAAAAAAAAACAATAGCATTATCGTTTTTAGCATGTACTCAAGTTTTGCTATCATGCCGGCAATGAGGAATAATACAAAAGACGTAAGCAAAGAAGTTGATACCATTGAAGGCACAAAATGGGTTGCAAGACCACACGCAAGCATTTCTGCGCCATCTAACCTAGCTCCTGTGAGGCCAACATACTCTCCTGAACACGATGGATGAGTGAGGACGATAGATGAGTGAGGAAGATAGGCTCAAACTTTTGTGGACATGCAATGAACTGTGTTACCAAAAAATCCAGGGAGCCTTGACAAGAAGTAGGAGGCGCCTACATCTGGAAAGAGCCCCAGAGCTGTCTCAGGCATTGCAAAAACCTTGGAGAAACTCAAAACATATTGGAACAATATATATATGAGCATATTTCATAGAGATCTCCATTCCTCATCCATGCATGGACATTTTTAAGAAAATAATACATACCGTGTTCTCAGTTGCAATGCGAAATCGACCATGGATGGAGAGACCAGCTCCTCCTCCCATGACAATACCATTCAAAATCGAAACCTATAATTTCAAAACGAATTAATGAGCTAATTATACACTTTGACTAAATTCCCTAACTAAAAGGATAATATATTCAAATGTATGCTGAGACCTGAGCTTTACTAAACGTGGATATAACATAGTTGAGCGAGTATTGATATATCAAGAAATCTGCAGCGAGTCTCCATTTGCCTAGTCCACGTAAAATAGAGAAAGCGTGTGTAAATGCTGAAACTAAGCAAAAAAAAAAAAAAAAAAAAGATATTTGGGTGGGTGATATTGATATATATATTACCTTGTAGAATGTCACTAACAAGAGGTAGAGCGTCACCACCAGCACAAAAGGCTCTTCCCTGACCCTGTAGAAAATTTATTCATTGTGTGGTGTAATGAAAACGGAAGAGATATGTAAGGATATATATAGTGATTATACCTTTAAGATGACAAGTTTCACACTAGGGTCCTCCTCATATACAAGGAACAGTTCAAGCAATCGAGAGATCTAGAGAAGATTGATTCATCAAAGCCAATATGTAACTAGTGTACGAAAAAGAGGAAGAAACAAGAAGGAAAAAAAATTCAATATATACCATGTTCAAGCACAGAGCATTTAGCTGCTTGGGCCTATTTAATGTCAAGATTCTAACACTTGATTTCTCTTCCACCAAAACCTGTGATCAAACTGATTCAGAGACAAAAGAATTGATCGTCGCAGTAAAGAAAAGAGTTAGACAGACCTGAGAGTGAGAGGCCATCTCGATTACTGTTGTCTTCTTCTTTTCTTTCTTTGCCTTTGTATCCTCCAGAGCAGAAACGGGCTCCAGTGAATAATTTGGTTCATTTAAAAGTTTTTTTGTTTTTGTTTTTGTTTTGTTGGCTTGTAAATTATAAACTTCATGATAGTGAATGCTCTTCAGATTCAGCACATGGAAAATTAGTATATCTACAGATCTGCTGTTAAAGTAATGAATTAAAAAGTTTTTGTGTCGAGCCGCGTGCCCAAGTGGAAAACATATATCTATATATTTTCTTGTAAAGTGATGCTGAATTAAGAAATAAAAAAAAAAACTATATGTTAATTACTTGGATTGTGAAATTATGAAAATATGAGAAGTTTTTTGACATTTTTTTAGTTGTTGCCGCCATCAAAGTAAGTATTAAGTTGCTCAATGCCCAAGGAGCACGTGAGCGACACAGAGCATTGAGATTTCCAATTCAACAATCTCCTCTATAATAGATGAAGGTCTAACCAGGAAAAAAAGTTAAAAAATTGATGAAGTATTGGGTTAAATCCAACCTAGCTAGCAAATAGCGTCGTAACACGTGGCAAGTATGTCACCCATTCTTTACTCAAAGTTCAGTCAAACCCTCTCCTTTGTATAGCGAATTTCGCAGTCGTAAAATTGGAAATTTTCATCCATCTCTACTTTAGTACACTAATTTTCTCGACTGATGTCATACATTAGATCGATGAACAACAATGTCAATTGTATTATTAATATATTTTTTTTGTACAGATTTACTGAAATCTCAAAAATGGCCAAGAGTTATGGAAAGTTAGAGTTTCGTCTTTTGGCTTTTATTAATGATCAAAAGCAAAGGTAAAAAGAAAACATAAACTGAAGACTAAAAACCGAAGTAAAACCAAAGTAGTAATCTAGTTATGATTAAGCAAATAAATCACAACACCAAATCTATAAAAATAAACCCAACACCAAAATGAAAATAGACTAAGATTGTACGTTGCATCACCAACGCACACAGCACAATCAAGCATGTGGCTGATAAGAGAAACCATTGACAGTGAGACCTCCATCAACACAAATGGTTTGACCAGTAATATATGAAGCCGCTGGTAAACACAGAAAAGCCACAAGTGATGCAACCTCTTTTGGCTCTCCAGCGCGACCAAGTGGAGTTCTACTCAACAAACTCTTCTTGTATCCCGGGTCTTCGAAAAACTGAATATTCACAGGATTTTAAGACACCAGAATGAGCAGTGCATGATGTTAATTAATTAATTGGTAACTAAAAGAAAAAAAATGCTGGAGGGTGTCACTATTACAGGTTGAGCCATAGCAGTAGCGTTGGTAAAATTAGGAGCAACAACGTTGGTTCTTATGCCATCTCTTGCCCATTCACACGCCAAGTTTTTTGCTAGTTGATGCAAAGCTCCTGGAACATACACACACGAAGAATAAAGTGATAAACTACGAGACACCTATCGGGAATCCCACAGAAAATTAGACCTAATGTAGGAAACAAAGCTTTTATAGAAATGAGTGCATTCTGACAATATTCATTTACCCGTTGGAAGTAGCTTTTGGAGATAGAATAATGATCCATCAAAATAATAGATTTAAATTAGTCTTGTTTGTGTGTCTACAAAAATAAATACTCTCGTTGTGTATGTTATACTGAATATGAATGAAAGCCATATATTTTGAAACTAGGATCATATATTTTTCAAACAAAAATTATTTGCGTTTACTATCTAAAAATAATATATAAAATATGTGTCAATATAATCATAATTCCAACTATGAAGTTTTTTTAACATACCATACTAAAACCACTTATCAACCTAACACATAGCATCTCTATGGGTGTAGAGACGATAAGAGCATCTTTAACGGAGACTCCTATACACGGTGTCTTTTTTTTTTTAATTTTTTTTTTATATATAAAAATCGATTTTTTTATTATCGCAACGAAACACATTGCGACACGTGGCAATTTTTTGGAAGATCCAGTGTCTTGCCCAAGACACTTAAAGACACGAAAAGATACAATATGGTGGGTCTCACATGAGAAGACACCCAAAAAATTGTCCGATGGACATGGTCTAAGAGCATCATTATCGGAGACCCCTACAGACGGGGTTTTCCCTATTTTTTTTTTACTTTTTTTTTGTTTTTTTTTTAAAATTGATTTTTTATTGTCGCGACGTGATTCGTCGCGACACGTGGCAGAAACAAGAAGACCCAGTATCTTCAGGAAAACACAGAAGAGACAGTGTCGCGGAAAGGGGCCAATGTCTTTGTGAGACATAGCGACTCTCATTTAAAAATACCCTCTTTAAATATGCAATGCACATTGTCTAAAGATCTCTCACCAATTAAAAATATTTACTTTTTGATACAATATTATTATTGAATTAAAATTTTAAAAAAAAAATCAATGATATTATGACATGTGGCAAAGACGGTTTTTCATAATCTCTCATTTGAGAGATGGTCTTTCTCCTCTTTTTTACTTTTAATTTTTAATTTTTTTATTAGAACGTCTCTAATCAGTAGATGGAGATTCTCTCAACCTTAATTAAAATCTTTTTTTTCTTTACCAAACACCATTTGAATACACGAAGTTCGTATTTATTTGATTAAACATATAAATATTTTGTTAAAAACATATATATTTTCACATTAATACTATTGCGTCTAGTATTAAGTGAGTGTATGTACCTTTCGCTAAACTATAGATTGATCCACAGTCCATTGATACAGCCCCTCCAACAGAGGAAATAAAGACGATGCTTCCAAATTGAGAAGCCTTTAGGAGAGGATGTGAAAGCTGGCTAAGATGATAAGCAGATTCCAAGTTTGTTGAAATATGGAACGAGAAATCGTCTGCCACATATTTTATTGTTGCCTTTGTGCGAACTCCGCCAACGTTGTTCACCTATGTTGAAGAAAAATCCTACTAAATATGTTACTATATTTTCCTATGAGAATATGCTTAGTATCTTTAAATTAAAATGAACTTACAAGAATATTTAGCTTGCTATCGAAAATCTTTGAGACGGTTTGCATAAGTATTTCTCTCTCGGCACGAGAGGATACATCACAGATTGAACCACTCACTTGAAAACCTTTGTTTTCCCATTCGCTTAAACTTCGATTGAGCAGTGTTTCAGATATGTCGCATACATGGATTCTAGCTCCAAAACCGGCTAGCTCCTCTACTATGGCATGCCTAAATCATTCCACAAAAAAAATATTAACGACATGTCGACATCTTAAATAAATTAAGCCAGAACAATGGGTCAAAAATTATGATATAGCTAGAAAGTAGAAAGACGAACCCGATTCCGCTTGCTCCACCCGTTACAAGAGCAGTCATACCCTGAAGACTCCATCTTTTATCCATAGTTAATTTTGTTTGTCTGTGAGTAGCAATGACCAGAGATGCATACTAACATATATATATATATATATATATCTAATGTCGTGATTAAATATTAGCAAATACATGGGAAAATAAAGGAACATCTAATGGTGTCCTTGCTCGCAAATTATTCGCGGCTCAAAGTTTTTATGGTCATTAGGACAACAATATTTAAACCCCTAAATTTTAGTTTTAGGTTTTTTTTTAAATGTTATAATAATATTTTTTTAGATTTTTAATAAAAATCAAAATATATACAAATAAAATATTTATTTGGACACTTTTAATCTATTTTTAAATATATTTTATTTTTAATATAAAAATATATCAATTATTTATACGAAGAGATAGCATTGAACGCCGAACCATCACCTTTCTGTCCCTAGATGAGCCGGCACTGAATGTGACAATGAAAGGAAACAAAAGATTTAATAATTTCGTTGACAAAAATAACCATTTCAATTTAATAATGACTTAAGCAGAGATTAAGACTTGGAGTCTGGGATGAGCACTCAATCTTTTTATACTATAGTTTTTTTTCTTTTTCTTTTCCTGGTGTTTAGCTGGAATATATATTTTAAATCTGAAGTCTAGATTAATCCCAGAGATATAAAGAGTTAAAATGGTTAGAGTTATCTACCTTGATTAAATTGCATTTGGAATATGAGATTCTATAGTTCATGAAACATCTAAAACTATTTTGTAGAATAAAAGAGAGAAATAGACATACCAAGTGAAATTAGAACACACGCCGCTAAAGAAGAGCATGCATGAGGATCATGGTGAAACTGAGCCTTTGACTTCACCAAAAATTCCCAATGAAGAATCTCCTTTAAAACACAGCGATAAAGATTCCTCGAAGGTAACAGAGACTCATAACATTTCAAATAGATCACCGGAGCTACAACACTCTACTCTAAATGCTCATTTCAAGATAATTTGCTCATTTCATTTCAATACAATTTGACTTAAGATGACAAATCATATGTTATTAAAACATAAATTTCAATATATCTTTTAAAATCCAATGTTATTGGATTAATATTTTAAAATGTACAATTAAATATTATTGAAAATATTTTAAGAATTGAATTTGAAAGTTTCAACTGAGATTTCATGAGATTTTTTAGATAAAAATACAAAAATCAAAATCTCATAGTTTTATTATGAGATTTCAGTGAATTTAATAACAAAATTCATATTTCACCAAAATTCAACCAAATCATCTCAAATCTTATTAAAACTTAATTCTCTCCAAATTATTTATAAGAAAATTTGGAAAATACCTTGTTTCAGTTTTTTATATTTGAAAAATACATTCTCTTTATTTAGTCTATTTTAAAAGAAAATCATGTTATTGTTTTACTAAAATACCCTTTTAAAAGTGAATATAATTTCTAGAAAAGGACAATTAAAAAAATAAAATCGAGTATATCTTTTTATTTTACAGAAACAATAAATATTTTATTTGGAAAACATAAAGAAAATCTCTTTAAAATCCCTTAAATATATCTTATTAATTGGTTAAAATAAAAAAATTCTGAAAAAAATTACAACATCTTCATTGAAACAATTATCTGGACCAATTTTTCTAAACTTAATTAGGTTCTAAACAATTCTCTTTTAAGGTGAGAAATAATAATTTTTTTATCAAATGGAATACAAACGAAGGCTTTATTATTTGTTGTTAAAGAATCCATAATTGATTCATGTTGCTTATAAGAGCTAATGCTCTGTTTTTGCTTTATGCTTTGTTGTACATGCATGTTGAAGGCAAAACCTTAGTTAGAGTAATCATGAAAAAACTTATGTTTTAATTTTTCTATGCTTCAAATGGTTATGTAAGTGGATTTTATTATATAAAATCAATAAAACATCTTTATGTCACAACTTTTTAAAAATAATAATAATAATTGTTATTATTTAGAAAATTCAATTTTATTTATTTAAAATAAATTACTTGTAAATTAAATAAGGGTAAAATTGTCATATCATATACATAACAATATTGATTTAAAATAAATAAATGAAAATGGTATTTTTCAAATAAAAAAACATAAATAGGATAGTTTGCAAAATATCTCATTATTTATTCTAAAACTCATGAGTTGATCCGGTCTACCTATTTTTTGTGAATTTTGGTTGAACTTTTATACTCATATAAATAAATAGGTTTTGGTGGGTCAACCCTAATGAGTTTATGGGTTTAGTGGGTCAACTTATTTGGATTTCGGGTACCCATGAGTTTATCATTAAAACATAAATTTAATAAATTTATAATAAATATGTAAAATATCTAAACCCTAAACAAATATTAGGGTTTTGGATTACCCATAGTTTTATCATTTTATGGTTTTATGGATATTTGGTTGTAAGATTTTATGATGTTTTATTTATTTTAATAACTACATAATTTTATTTTATTTTTACTTGAAAATTCTTATTAATTTTATAATTATATGGTATATTTTGGATTTTTAATTATATTTAATTTATATATGAATAACCCATATAACCCACTTAACTAATGGGTTTAATGATTATGTGTTTGGATATATAAATTTCAACCCATAAAATAAATTGGTGGGTTAATCTCGAACCCATATTGATTTGGGTCGGCCTACCCATTTTGATATCCCTATGTTTAACGACTATTTAAATTTGTGGTATTGACTAACTTATGGAGATACTATTGATTGCGAGCAAGATTTCCAAGAACTCAACAAACGTTTTGCAGCTTCTATACCTATACTAAAAGATAGAGTCCGATGTAACAGTTTCCTCTTGTTCCAATAGTCAGCAACCTACAAAATGAACAAAGCAAGATAATATAGTTGATGGAATAGCAAAGGCGTATAATTAATTTAAAATCAAAACCCTCTTGAGGTAACTTACAAGTTACAAGGGACCAAATTGTAGTTTAATGCAAATACAGCAGATTATACCCAAAGCAAAGAATCACACATATATATATATATATATATCCAATTATTCCTCTTGTGTACCCACAGGGTGCCTTGCTTGAATTGAAAAAGGCAAATAGCCTTAGGCCATCCTCATTGGTGTCTTGAGTGTCTGTGGGAAGATACTGTGTCTACCCCTTTTTGCCACGTGTCGCGACGTGATTCGTCGCGACAATAAAATATTAATAAATATAATATTTTTTAATTAAAAAAAAAAAAAAAGTGGGAAGACACCCAGAATTAGTATGACCAATAAGGATGCTCTTAGGCCCCCAATTTTTTTCCTAATATTAAAGGCCATATTTTTATAGTTTTTTAAACTATAAATGTAAAATAAATTACCTTTGATACACATAATATAAGAACATTGCATAGTTGTATCCTTATTTGGAAAACAAAGTTACAGTATAGATTATGTGATGTTTAGAATAACAACATTCTGGTTTAAAAAAATCTATAATAATGTTAAAAATAAGTAGAAAATTATATATAAAAACATCTAAACAAAATGAAAGCTATATAATTTTAGAATTTGCCTTAGGCCTCTATTAGGCTAGGCACGGCACTGTGTGTACCAACTGCGGTTGCTTGTATCTAGAAACAAAATTAATTGCTTGAAGACTCAAAGCATGTCGAACAAGAACACAATAATTCTATAGGCAAATTTCTCCGCCTTTTTGTCTATTGCCGCTGTTTCATTTTATTTGTAGATTTACAAGTAGGGAATTGGGAACTACACATGGACTTAAACTATGGAAATGTGAGATTTTGTGCTCCTAGAGAGAAGAGGAAACAGAGCACGCTTATTCTTATTTGGTGTCACAAAAGAAAGAAAAAAATAGAATAGTTCAAACACTTATAAATCTTGGTATTTCAGGTTTGGTCGTTGGTTTTGTTTTTGACCAATTGCTGTTTCATCAATCACCTTCTCCACTTCACAGCTTTGCTGTGATTGCTAAAGCACGCAAGTTGTTCCGTGGTGGAAACTTAAGATCGTCCCATCCCTCTTCTTCCTCCATTCTTTCAAAATACTGATCTACTATATTATCCTTCATGTCCTCTAATCGGCTTGGCTCCCACTATAGTTTCAACACGTCATTATATCAACAATATGACATAATAACAACAAAATAGTACTCAATGGAAATATTTGTTAATAATTTAAAACCTTTGGGTTCCTATCTTTGTCTACCAATATGGCTCTGCACCCCTGCATAAATAAGACACGTTGTTGGAATTTTGGTCTACTACAAGGAGAGGTTCCAGAGGAAGATACGATGGGAAAAGTTGACAAAACCTCTAATAAGTCTTTGCTTATTTCTCCCTTCATTACATGACACACCATTCTATACTCACGGACAAGACACTGCCCCACCCCTTGCAATCTTCCTTCTCTAATCTGAATTATATACACACAGTCAGAGATCTTTCCAACCATTGCATATGAAGCATTTTGGGAACTAACCGATCTAAGAGATATTTTAAGGCTTGATGGTGAAGCCTTCTTCAATGCTCGGATGGTAGATGAGATCCAATCATTTGGTTCCTGAGAGGCCTCTCTCTCCTAACGAACATATTATGGTAGAGTGCATTGTCAAATTTAACACGGTCAACTCAGGATCGCAAGTCAACGTATCCCATATACTAATGAAAAACTTACAAGTGCAGATATAATTTCTTCGACTGTTCTCCTCGAGAAGCATCTATCAATAACATCTAACCTGCGTAAAGAAACAAATGTTGCATTGATGATCTACTGAGACATGGATCCTATTGAAAGTTGACACAAATACAAGGTTGAAATTTATATAAAACATGTAATATATCATGATCAATAACATAAGAAATGTTTTCACACATGACCTAGCTAGAATGCTTGCGATGTTGGCATGAAAAAATAAGGCACAAGTAGAAAGTAAAAGAGATAAAATCATATACACGCCTGTGGTAAGAACTCTGCTGTTTAAGGTGCGGATGCTGATTGTATGCATCAAGAATTGTTGAGACAAACTTTGGATCACTTGAACCAACTCTGCAAAGATCTCCTTCTAATGCCGTCAACCTCTGTAAATAGGAGTAACCTTACTAAGAACGATCCTTGGCGAAGCAAATAGTGCTTAACAATAATAGCTAAAAACAATCTGAAGTATAAAAGTCTTTCAGGATGTCGGAGGACATAGAGACACTAAGAAAGTTTACAGAACACTAGTTTGACTATCGACACTTATAAGTTATAACAATCAACAAAAAACCATCAAGCCTAAGAAATTAAGCACTTCGTTCCAAACACATATACTCCTTCAGTTTCTAAAAGATAGTTGTTTTAGAAATAAAAACAATTTGATCTAAATAAATTAATATTTTGGATGTTATAAATTTTAATAGTTTTGGAATTGAAAATTTAAAAGTTAAATGAAAAATCAAATTATTTTGATAATAAATAAAAAAGTTTTAGATGAATTCACTTATATAAACAATTAACATAAATTTAAATTTATGATTAGTAACTTCAATTATTGTATTTAATCAGCCTATACGACTATTGAAATAAAAATTATGCATCTTTAGAATTTAAAAACTTATAGAAAATTGTACTTATTTTTATAATAAATTTATTTACGTTATAACAATAAGATAGTTTAAAATACAACATAATATTTTTTTATATAAGAAAATTTAGTGACGAGTTCTAACAGAAATTTATTAAAAAAATACTAAAAGTATATTATCTATATATATATATATATGCAAATTTATATGATTATTAATTTATGTTATTAGTTGGATCATATATTTACATAGAGATTCTAAAAAAATTATTATCTTATTATCTTATCGAATTTTGTTCATTTTTACACCGGTCTGACTTGGAACCATCAAATTTTATTATTTTATAATATTTATTAATTTATCCAGTATTAATTTATAGAGATTCTGCTATAGTTCCAAAGAAAAAACAATGGAAATTTCGTTTTTAGCATGTCGACAGAGCAAATTCCAAAGTCACATTTAAAAGTAAAAAAATTTAGAGGCCAGCCACACCACACAAAAAAAAAGATTATTCTTATCTATTTAATTAGTTTGATACATTGAAAAATTTTACTAGAAATTTTCTCTGATGTAATATAGGTACGTCAGTCTTGTTAATACATTTTTTTAAAGGAACATGTTACAATTTGAAACACATGTATTTATAGGGTAGAAATAAATATGAAAAACGAATAATTACTAAAACCAAGAAACTTGATTACGTTAACGTTTAAAGTAAAAAATAAATTGTGTTTCAAAATTTTCACATTATCGGTTTTCACTACTGTTATTTTGTTTTTGAGACAATCTGATTATTTAATAAAAATATATATATTACAAGAGCCATAATTTTACCCTAAACAAGGCACTGTCTGCCGGCAAAGGAGAATACTAATTAAAGACGTAAGAAAAGGAAGTTGATACCGTTGAAGGCACAAAATGAGTTGCAAGACCACAAGCAAGCATTTCGGCGCCATCTAACTTAGCTCCTGTTAGGCCAACATACTCTCCTGACCAAGAAGACACAAAGAGTGAGTGAGGGCCATAGGCTCGAACTTTCGTGGACATGCAAAAACAAATGAATTGTGTTACCAAAAAATCCAGGGAGCCTTGACAAAAAATAGGAGGCGCCTACATCTGGAAAGAGCCCCAGAGCTGTCTCAGGCATTGCAAAAACCTTGGAGAAACTCAAAACATATTGGAACAATATATGAGCATATTTCATAGCGATCTCCATTCATCATCCTTGCATGGACATGTTTAAGCAAAGAATGCGTACCGTGTTTTCAGTTACAATACGAAATCGACCATGGATGGAAAGACCAGCTCCGGCTCCCATGACAATACCGTTTAAGATTGAAACCTAAAATTTCAAAACGAATTAATGAGATAATCATACACTTTCGAGTAAACTCACTAACTTAACGGACAGTATATGTATGCTGAGAGTCTGAGACCTGAGGTTTGCTATACGTGGCCATAACATAGTTGAGCGTATATTGATCTGTGAAGAAATCGGCACCGAGTCTCCATTTGCCTAGTCCACGTCAAATAGAGAAAGAGTGTGTAGAAGCTGAAAATAAGCAAAAGGAAAAAGAAAGATGGTCATGGGAAGTTGATATTGATAATATATACCTTGTACGATGTTACGAACAACAGGTGGAACGTCGCCACCAGCACAAAAAGCTCTTCCCTGACCCTGTGGCAAATTTATCATCAGTGTGTGCATGTGCCAACGAAAGAGATATATAAGGATATAGTGATTACTTTTAGGATGACAAGTTTCACCCTAGGATCCTTCTCATATGCAAGGAACATTTTCAGCAACCGAGAGATCTAGAGAAAGATTGATTCAAGTCAATATGTAACTAGTGCACGAAATGGAGGAAGAAACAACGAGGGAAATATTTAACTTTAATACCATGTTGAAGCATAGAGCATTCAGCTGCTTGGGTCTGTTTAATGTCAAGATTCTAACACTTGATTTTTCTTCCACCAAAACCTGTGATCAAATTGATTCAGAGAGACAAGAAGTGATTGTCGTTGATTCGCAGTAAAGATGAGAAAACAGACCTGAGACTGAGAGGCCATCTTGTCTACCGTCGTCTTCTTCTCCTCTTCTTTCTTACAGGGCGTTTAAATACCAGAGCAGCGATGGGATCCAGGAAATAATATATTAGGTTTTTTTTGGCAATTAGGTTAATTTTAATAAATAAATGAAAGGTTGATATGTTAAATTATGCTAATTTCTCAGGGCTCTTTCATACGCCGTATAGCCATTTCAAGAGATATCGTGCCTTGCTCGTAGGTGGGATTAAAGTCATAGCGAAATAAAAAATCAAATAAGTGAAAGAAAGAGACAACTTCTATTTGAAGATGAGAGGAAACAAAAGATTTAAAAACGACTTATGCATAGATGGGCAACATGGTCGAGAAAAAAGTAAGGAAGACTCAAACGAACGTCAAAATAATTAAAAAAAAAAGAAGACTCAAATGATCGTCAAACTAATAAATAAATAAAAGAGAGAATTGGAAATAAAGGAACTATTTCAAATAATTTGTTCATCCAAACCTTTTTCTTAAAGTTTGGTGTATTAATTAATCTTTATAATATATGAAATTCCATTATACTCTCAATTTTAAAAAAAATTCCAACCAAATCAAAAAATTTAAAAATATTCCGAAAACCCTAACTCATCAAGAGTCATTCCTTTAAAGAATAATATATTTACATATTCATAAAATCAGATATTTAAAAATGTATACAATACATAATTTGTAGATAGATCTTAGTTACAAATGTTAAAATAAAGTATACATATGTAGTATTCTATATTATAGCTATCCAATATAGTTCACTTTTGCACGTATAACTAATGTACATAAAATATTAATGTACAAAACAGAGAATGGATATATATATATATATATATATATTATACTATACATAACATAATAATAAATTTACTTTCTCATGAAAACATATATTATTGTAAAGTATTATTAATGTATAAAAAAAATTATACTATAGTATAACAATTTTTATACATATTATTAATTAATATATCATTAATGTATACATACATTAATGAATTATACATATATACATTAATGAACTATAGTATAATAATTTTTATGTACATTTATAATTATGTAAAATTAATGTACATACGTAATATATCAATGTAAATAATTAGTAAATTTTGTTTTTCCATAACTTAAAACGCACATCAAAGTCACGACGATGTTGATCGGACGGCGTGGAATTGATCGCCGGTGACTCTGATGTGCGTTTGTTGTGTTAATTAGACCATGATATTAAACCACGAATAAACCGGAGAATTCATGTGTAATTAGAATCCATAGAACCAAGGCTATTTATGTTGGTTACTTGTAGCACAAGTTGCATGGTCTAATCGTTACATGGATGAGGGGTTGGAGATACACGTGTGGAGGTGGAGTTGTGGAGAAGATGACTTTGTATTAAGTCACGTCGTTTAGATATTTTTATTATTTTATTATTTGTTTATTTATTATTAAATTATATTTAGTAATAATTTATTAATATTTAGATTGTGTGTTCGGGAATCTAGGGTGTAGATGTCCCGGAAAATTTCCGGAAGTTGCAGAAAAGTTATCCTGGAAAGTTCTGCTTTTGGCTAAGATGAGTGCATGATCATAAGTTTATCTAAGCGGTTTAATTATTTGATGTGTTTTGCATGAATATAGGCTTTGAATGATTTCGGATGGATCTAGATCAAATGTTTAGTGAGATGGTTAATTTAATTTGGTATTTTCGTGTTTAAATATGTGAAATATTTTAAATTGTTTGTGTGTATAGCTTGTAGATGGGAGGATTGCCTTATGCATCTCCGCAGGAGAAGAAAAAGAGAGTCATCATGGAATCATGGCAAGAAAGAAATGATGATCTAGATTCGTTGGTTTGTTTGAATATTTTAGTATTAATACCGAATTTATTTAGTTTATGATTTTTTGGATGAAAAATCATGTGGAATAAATTAGTGATTTTATTTGTTTAATTCCGGTTTAATTTTAGAAAGTGATTATATTATTTAAATTAATTATTATTCATGAGTTCATTGAATTTTTTTTATTTGGTTTGAGAATAATTAATATTTATGAGAGTTTTAATTATTTGGTAAAAAAAAAATTGGGTGCGGTCATTTTAATATTTCCTAATTTAAAAGATTTAGTTTTCTTATTTTTAGATTCAGTTACTATATTTTCCAAATATCTAAATTTTCTAGAATATATAATATAATATTTTTAGAATATGTATTTTAAAACTCGTAGAACATAGAATACATATTCTAAATTTTCCAAAATTCATATTCTAAAACTTTTAGGATACATATTCTAAACTTTCGATCCTAAAATTTTTAGAACATTAATTTTTTCTGACAAATTTAAAATATAAATTATATTATTTTTATAATATATAAAAAATTTTAGAATACGGATTTTAATATTTTCAGTACGTTAGATTACATATTTTAAACTTGTTTGAACAACTTTAAAACCTCCAAAAACAATCTTAAAACTGCTTAAAATATAAAAAAAATATTCTTCAAATCTTCTTCAAAATTGTGTTTCTACTAGACATGACCACGGTTACGGTTATAAAGGCTATAGATAATTAATCACCGGTTACGGTTATAATTCTTTTTTAATTTTAACCTTAACAATTTAATATACGGTTAAAACAGTTACGGTTAACCCGATTACGGTTAAAACGGTTACGGTTATATACGGCTACAGACTACAGTTATATAAAGTTAAATATGATTCGATTAATTGGTGATTAAAATAAAGATTAATATTAGTAGCATTTTTAGTTTACATAAAACATTACGACTATGGTTAATTATGTGTATATTTTTTCTACTTTCAAAACAATTACGATTATATTTTTAAGGTTTACTATATGGTTAACCAACGGTTTTATACGGTTAATTAACGGTTATGGTTAACAATTTATGATTAACCATAACTATTATATTTTTACGGTTAACGGTTACGGTTTTTAACTATTTTATATGGTTACGATTAAATTTTAGCCATGCCTAGTTTCTACATATTTATCTAGTTTTTTTTAATGTTATTAATCTAGTAACATGAATAGTAGATTAGGAAAAATTAGCAATTTACAAATAAAGATGGAGATGGACAAACAGATTTTTAGAACTCCTTTATTTCTAATTTTCTATAAATAAAAACACTCAACCGACAGTTATTACAGATAGTGGATGAATTGAAATATATATATATATCAAAGGCTGGAAAAACCGTGTATGATGCCACTAGATCTTTATATTACTATAGTTTGGAATTTGTCTCTTAATATTTTAAGTCTTTTTTCTTGTTTCAAACTATAAAATGTTCTCGTATTTTTATGTAACTGTTAACTTTTTTGAATTTTATATAACCAATAATATTTTGCAGTTTTTGTAATTAGTTGAATTGTTTTTATTATATATATTAAATGTTAAATGATTCTTTTTAAAAAATAAAAAAAAACTTCTTAATCTCTCCTATTTTAGGTAGAACATCTTATATTTTGAAACAAAGAGTACATTTATGTGTGTTTAGGTGGGGTATTTTAAAATAGAAATACATATTAATCTCAGAAATATAAAAAATTCAGTTTTCTTGTTATTTAAAATATTTATAGTGATTTCTCATGATTAATATTGCAGTTGGTATATTATAACTCTTGAATATAATTTTGAGTTGCAAAAATTTTAAGGGGGTGTATTGGAGTGTGAATATTTGGAAAGATTTGAGTTTTAATGAATTTTGAGATGATTTGGTGAAATTTTGTTGAATTAGGAATTTTGTTATTAAATTTTCTAAAATCTCACCTAAAACTCATGACTTTAAATAATTGTAAATAAAACTTTAAAACTACCAAAACCAATAACACATAACTTTAATAGAGTTTTGACAATTAAAGATTGAATAACAGTAAACTCTTTAAGAATTTTATTTCATTAAAAATCATAGAACCAATAAATCCCTCTTCGGCTCTTCGTTTAGGTAGTTACTAATTTTAAGATGATCTCACTAACTCTTTATTAACACCATCATGTTAATTTCAAAAACAAAAAAAAACACCATCATGTTTCTCTACGTTGGAATAACTCTAGTTTAATATTAATGGCTCTTGAATTTTTTATAATTCATGAGTAGGGTAGTATTTGGACAGGTGCCAAGTGTGCTATTGCACATGGCCCATAATAAATTGACAAAAGTTTAGTGTATTTACTATTTTAGGACCCAAAATAATAATAATTTTTTACATGTAATTAGTGCACATATTTAAATGAACAAGACCCCCAAAAAAAATTCGTATTATTAAGCTGCCCCTGAGAATGGGCCATAAGGCCAATATATTCTCCTGAACAAGAAGACATGAAGGGTGAAAGAAGGAGAAATAGGCTGGAGCTTTTGTGGACATGCAAAAACAAATGACTTTAATTTGTTACAGAAAATCCCAGGTAGCCATGACAAGAAGTAGAAGGCCCTTACACCCCAGAGCTGTCTCATGCATTGCAAAAACCTTGGAGAAACTCCATAGATACAAAACGATATGATCATATTTCAGAGCGAGCAATTAGTAATCCATGGACATGTTTAAGAAAAGAATGTCATGTTCTCAGTTGCAATACAAAATCGACCATGGATGGAGATACCGTTAGTTGGATAAATAACAATTATTTTTTTATATCATTTATCAATAATAATAATATATAATAATAATGATTATGTATCTCTTGCACATATCTTCAGTCGAAATAAAGAATACTCCTGCCGTCCTCCGTGTGATAGTAACGCCCGAGCAACATGATCATAAACGAGGACCCAACTTGGTTATGAATTATGAAACCAACTAATCGAGAAGAAGTATTGATCATATCACGATGATAACGTTGAATACCAAGACTTCCGTTAATTAACAAGCCCTCACTAATCCGTTGAATTCTCAAAAGAGTGATAAAAGACTAAAAGTTATGGGAAAGTACTAGAGTTTCCTTTTATTAATGATCAAAAGCAAATATAGAAACAACACACGAACTAACGACGTACGAATCTAGTTATGAATAATCATAACTAAAGCAAATAAATAAAAACACCAAACATAAAACAAAACAAACAACGCGAAAAGGAAATAGACTTGTAGGCTGCATCACCAATATAGACTCTCGGCTCAAGCCTGTGGCTTATAGGAGAAACCATTGACAGTGAGACCTCCATCAACACAAATTGTCTGACCAGTAATATATGAAGCTGCAGGTAGACACAGGAAAGCCACAAGTGATGCAACCTCTTTTGGCTCTCCAGCGCGACCAAGTGGAGTTCTACCAAACAAACTCTTCTTGTAACCGGCGTCTTCAAAAAACTGATTATTCACAAGATTTTAAGACACAAGAATGAATATTAATTGGAAATTTATAAATAAATAAATAAAGGAAAAGAAAGCTGAGTGTCATTAATTACAGGTTGAGCCATAGCAGTGTGGATAAAATTAGGAGCAACAGAATTGGCTCTTATGCCATCTCTTGCCCATTCACACGCCAAAGTTTTTGCCAGTTGATTCATAGCTCCTGCACATAAAAAAAGAAAAAAGATAAACTACGAGACATCTAGGAATCCCAAAGAAAACCAAACCTTTATAGAAATGAGTGTATTAAGACAATCAATTAACGTTGATTTTGGAGAAAGATTAATGATCCATCAAGATTATTAAATAGCTTTAAATTTAGTCTTGTTTGTGTATCTATAGAAATACAAATAAATACCTCTTTTTCTATATGTTTTTTTTTGGCATCACCTCTTTTTATAGTATATATTACAGAATATGAATGAAAACCCCTATATTTTGACACGTGATCATATATTTTGAAACAACAAGTATTTTTGGCTACTATGTTGAAAATCACATATATGTATCAATCTAATCGGTCCAACTATTATTTTTGACAAAACCATTAACAAAACTCAACATCAAATTAATATTTTACCAAAGATCATTTTGAAGTTATACGCGTAATTGAAAACATCTCCTAATCAAATTATAAAGTTCTTATTTATATGATGAAACATATGTTCTTATCAAAAAAAAAAAAAATTGATGAAACATATATATATATATATATATATTATTCACAATACTATTGCATATACCTAGTATAATTGGAAATCTCTCTATTGATTAATAGTCAATCTATGTACCTTTCGTTAAACTATAGATGGATCCACACTCCATTGATACAACCCCTCCAACAGAGGAAATAAAGACAATGCTTCCAAATTCAGAAGCCTTTAGGAAAGGATGTGAAAGCTGGCTAAGATGAAAAGCAGATTCCAAGTTTGTTGAAATATGGAATGAGAAATCGTCTGCCACATATTCTGTTGTTGGCTTTGTGCGAACTACGCCAACGTTGTTCACCTATGTTGAGAAAAAATGAGTAACAAAAATCCTACTATATATGTCACTATATATTTCGTATGAGATTATAAGTTCAAAGATGAACTTACAAGAATATTCAGCTTGCCATCGAACATCTTTGAGACAGTTTGCATAAGTGTTTCTCTCTCGGGACGAGAGGATACATCACAGATTGAACCACTCACTTGAAAACTTTTCTTTTCCCATTCACTTAAACTTTGATTGAGCAGTGTTTCAGATATGTCGCATACATGGATTCTAGCTCCAAAACCGGCAAGCTCCTCTACTATGGCATGCCTAAATCATCCCACAAAAAAACAATAGCGACATCTTAAATAAATTAAGCCAGAAACAATGGGTAAATTTATTATGATATATCTAGAAAATAGAAAAACGAACCCGATTCCGCTGGCTCCACCCGTTACAAGAGCAGTCATACCCTGAAGACTCCATCTTTCATCCATTTTTTGTTTGTCTGTGAGTAGCAGTGACTTAGAGATGCCACATATATAGAGAGGCAAAGTAGATAAATTATAAGTAAAATCAATATTTTTATCTTCCGATTTTATATTTAATTTAAATGTTAGATTAATGATTTTCTTGGTTCTATATCATGTAGTTTTGTATGTACATGTCCGATATTTAATTGAATGGCCTAACAAACGTTCCGACCTATCAAACTCTAACATTTCATTTAAGAATTTAACATTTTATTTCAAATCCAGTTTTTTTTTTTTAATTTGATAATAAAAAGAATACTAATGTCTGGAAATAATTATATTTTCTAACGAAATTCAACAATGTCACGCCTATAAACGTCACTATGTTTAATTTTGTAACTATATCATTTTCCACTAATTAAATCATCTCTAGTCTCCAAATCATGATCATAACTTTCGAACTTAAACTTAAATTAACTAAATATTTAAAAACGTTCAACATTAACGTACTACACATATTGTAAGATACATGTATTAAATAATAGTTGTTTATGTTATTGTTTTCTCGCTATCATCGGAGTATATCTTAACGTCTACACAATTATAACTATAAATAATACTATTTTTTTGATAAAAAATAATATAATAATATTATTTTGCGACACAATGTTCTAAATATGATTAGTTATCGTTTTAAAAGTTTTACACCACACATCATCGATTAAAACTTAGTTAATAATTAAGAACCAAATCGGTACGTAGGCAAACCCGTGGGGGCAAACTTGGTAAATGCCAATGGTCTATTTTTAATTGTAAAATATATATTAAATTTAAGGACCCAATTTAAAAAAAAATTATCATAAAGTTTTAATTTGTATTTTGGTTTTATCAGAGCCTAACCAAAAAAATATTTAAAATTAAAAATATTACCAATTTTTTCAAAAATATAAAATTATTAATTTTGTTTATGGTTTTGCCAAATGCTCACAATAGCTTTGAGACAGACAGACCATGCATGTGAACGCGTAAGAAAATAAAAGAACATGTAATCGTGCCGTATACTTGGAAAATAGCAGGTGGGATTAAATTAGTACTACCGAAAGAATCAAATACGGGAAAGAAAGAAGCAACTTCTATCTTAAAATGAGAGGAAACAAAATATTTTGATAACACTAAAGCATAGAATAGCAACATGGTCAAAAAAATATATAAAGGAAGACTCAAATGATCGTCAAAAAATAAAATAAAATAAATACTCAAATGAAAGTTGACAAAAAAAAAACAAATACTGAACAAACCGTCTATGCATGATGTCAAGCCGCCATCTGTCACGATGCCACTTGATCTTTTGAATACCGTAGTTTTGGAATATATTTTTTTGAATTTTTTTCTTTCCTTTTCCTTTTTTAGATTGAGTCAATGATAGATATACAAATAGATAGGTTACTGCTGAGAAATACCCAACTTTAGAAATTGAATACCAGGAAACTATATTACACCGGAGCCACGGATCCGTGGCGACGCGGCCGCATATACTTTGCAAGAAAATGTAACTCCATTGTCACATATTAAGCAAGTGTATCTGAAAACGATATAAATTACAGCCCCCAATTAACAACTATATCATGTAAGGTTTTATAGGTTCAGCAAGCATATATAGTAAAACCTCTATAAACTAATACTCGATAAATTAATAAACATTATAAAATAATAAAATTTGTTATTTTCAAATCAGGTCGGTATAAAAATGAACAAAAATCGATAAGATAATAAAATAATAGTTTTTTATAATATATATATAAATATATGGTCCCATTAATAACATAAATTAATAATCATATATATATATATATAGATAATATATTTTTAGTATTTTTAATGAATTTCTGTTAGAATTCATTACTAATTTTTTTATATAAGAAAATATTTTGTTGTGTTTTAAACTTTCTTATTGTTATATCTGCTATAAACTTTTCATAAAAATAAGAAATTTTTTTTATAAATTTTTAAATTTTAAATATGCATAATTTTTATTTCAACAATCGTATAGGCTATTTAAATAAAACAACTGAACTCACTAATCAGAAATTTGAATTTATGTTAATCGTCATATAAGTAAATTTATCTATAGTCTTTGTTATTTATTATCAAAATAATTTGATTTTTTAAAAAAATTTTAAACTTTAAAGTTCAAAACTATTAAAATTTATAATATCCAAAATATTATTTTTATTTAGATCAAATTTTGTTAATTTATATATTTTTAATTTTTAACAAAACTCTCTATAAATTAATAAATATTATTTTATACTATATAAATATTAATTTATAGAGTTTTTTACAGTATATGACAATATCCGTAATAAATACGGAGATGGTAGGAATTCTGACACATGCAGTGATACTAAAATACCATTCCATGTGGTTATTCTAATTTGATCCCTAAAAGTTCTATTCTAATTTTAAGTCACTCTGGTTAACAGATAGATATATAAATAGATAACTGATGAGAAACATCCAACTCCAGAAATTAAATACAAGGAAACTAGATTACCAAAAAAAAAAAAACAAAAAAAAAATTTTGCTACTCCGGAGCGAGACCCACAGCGATACGACCACATACCATACCATCCTTGTAAGAGAATGTAATTCTACCGTCAAATATTAAGCAATTGTATCTAAAAACGATATCAGTTACGGCCCTCTTGAAGGTAGGGTAGAGACAATTCAATTATTCGGCCTAAATTCGTCCACACACATTATATTATTTTTGGGACACTATTTTCTGCAAAAAATTATCGAACTTATTAAATTTTGCAAGAATAACACTTACCTCAAAACTATGTAAATTAAACTAGTGAAATTGACGTGGCACCGCTATATAGCCACAACGTATATCGTCGACGTGATACCGTCCATTTCTATGAAGAGACTACCGGCAACATCAAAACGACGTTGTTTTGAAAATGGAGAACAACACAATGTTTTAATTGTTGCTTGTTGGAGATCTTGTTGTTTTAGGTGGGCAAAAACAACATGATTTTTATATCATATTAAATTAGGTTTAGGGAAAATTAATTTGGAAAAAAATTAAAATTTTAAAAAAAATCTTCTTCATCTTTCTTTCTTCTTCCTTAACTCTGAATTTCTATTAAAAATCAAACACTAAAATCTTGAGCCTACTGTTAGCTATCCATCTCTTGTTACGTGAGAGAGCTGATTCAAGATCTGGGTCTTTCTTTGTTGACCAAAGTGAGAATTTTTGGATTAACAGTAGAACTGGAACATATCTGGCACGAAGTCGGATTCTAGTGTCGAAGTACCCAGAATTCCAAACAACTCTTGAGCAATAGCTATGTCAGTGTCGATGACCAAATCTGATTGAAATCTAACCAGATGTTGGCATCTTTTACCCATATTAAATTTAATTGAAATCATATTAAAATGATATGATTGAAGTCTGATTGAAATCATATTAAAATTAATTTCCTGGGTTTCAGTTTCTGGGTTTTGTCAAGATCTATTCATCCATTCATCAATTTCATCAATTTGTTTGGGATCTGATAAGGCAGATATGAATTTCACAACATGGCTATAGACCTCTCTCGCTTTCTTCTTCTTCTCCTCTCGTACCTTCTTTTTCTCTCTTTTTCTGATTGATTCATCACTCAAATCCTCTCTTTTTCACAAATCCTCTCTTTTATTGTCTGATTTTCAATAGAAATCCAGAGTTAAGGAAGAAGAATTAAAGATGAAGCAGGGAGGAAGAAGCACGAAGAAGAAGAGGATTCTTTTTAATTTTAATTTTTTCCAAATTAATTTTCTCTAAACCTAATTTAATACGATATGAAAATCATGTTGTTTTTGGCCACCTAAAACAACAACATTTCCAACAAGCAACAATTAAAACATTGTGTTGTTCTTAATTCTCAAAACGACGTCGTTTTGACGCAGCCATTAGTTTTTTAACAGAAATGTCGGTGTCACGTTAACGATACACATTGTGGCTATATAGCGGTGCCACAACAAGTTCACTAGTTTAATTTGCAAAGTTTTGATATGAGTGTCATTTTTGAAAAATTTAATAAGTTCGATGAATTTTTTGCAGAAAACCTTTTTAAATATGATTAGTTATCGTATTAAAATTTTTACACCACACACATCAAGAATTAAAACTTAATTACTAAGAACCCAAATCGATACATAAGTTAGGTGCACGCATAGGAAAATAAAAGAACATGTAATCGTGCCGTATTTGGAAAATAGCAGGTGGGATTAAAGTACTAACAAAAAAATCAAGGGAAATTCTTTTAAATATCACAAAATAAAGTTTTTGTGTCATATTTAACACACATTTTTATTTATGTCATATATAACATTTTTATCAAACGAAAGTTTTCTTATATAGCATAAATTTTTTAATCTTATATTTTAAGGGTTTAGAGTTTGAAAAACCTTAAACCCTATATCCTAAACTATACTTCCTATCCTCTAAATTCTAAAATAATTAACCCAAAATAAAAATTATAGTCTTTATATAATGCTATTTGTGACCTAAATAAAAATGTTTGCTAAATGTGGAACAAAATAATTTATTTACTGCTATTTTAAAGAATTTCTCAAAAATCAAATACGTGAAAGAAAGAAGCAAGCAACTTCTATTGTTAAAATGAAAGGAATCAAAAGATTTAATAACGACTTAAGCATAGATTAGCAACATGGTAAAAAAAAAAATAAAGGAAGCCTCAAATTATCATCAAAAATAAAGTAAGAAATTACTCAAATGAAAGTTGACAAATAATATTTTAAATAAAATAAAAAGGTAGACAAATAAAAAACAATGTCAAGCCTCTGTGTGTCACGATGCCACTTGATCTTTTGAATACTATAGTTTTGGAATATTTGAATGTTTTTCTTTCTTTTTCCTTTTTAGATTGAAATTAACAATGATAGATATCCAAATAGATAGATTAAATATCTAACTTCAGAAATTAAATACAAAGAAACTAGATTACACCAGAGCCACGAGACGTCGAGACCCATGGCGACGCAACCGCATACCATATACTTTAAAAGAAAATATAACTCCATTGTCATATATTAAGCAAGTACATCTGAAAACGACATCAGTTACGGCCCTCAATAAACAACCATGCATATCATGTAAGGTTTTATAGGACGAGCAAGCAGCATATATATGACAATATCCGTAATAAATACGGAGATGGTAGGAATTCAGACACATACAGTGATACTTGAGTACCATCCCATCTGCTTATTCTAATTTGATCCCTAAAAATCATATTCTAATTTTA